>OW240914.1:145209943-145275048 GCA_933207985.1 Pelobates cultripes | reverse complement strand
TTGGGTGCCACCCTGCTGTGAACACAGTTCCTCCTCATCATCCTCCTCATCATCCTCCAGAACTGTGCCCTGGCTGGACAATTGTGTACCTGGCCTATGCTGGTGCAGGAACCCAACCTCCAGCCACTTATGAATGACTGGCCTGATAACCATGGAAATGACCCCTCTTCCTCCTCCTTCTCCGCCTCCTCCTGTGCCACATCCTCTTCCATCATCGTCTGCAGCGTTTTTTCAAGGAGACATAGAAGCGTGATAGGCTGAGAACGGCGTCATCGGCACTGGCCATGTTGGTGGAGTACTCGAAACAGTGCAAAATGGCACACAGGTCTCGCATGGAGGCCCACTCATTGGTGGTGAAGTGGTGCTGTTCCGCAGAGCGACTGACCCGTGCGTGCTGCATCTGAAACTCCACTATCGCCTGCTGCTGCTCGCACAGTCTCTCCAGCATGTGCAAGGTGGAGTACCACCTTGTGGGCACGTCGCATATGAGGAGGTGAGCGGGAAGGCCGAAGTTATGCTGCAGCACAGACAGGTGAGCAGCAGCAGGGTGAGAACGCCAAAAGTGCGCACAGACAGCACGCACTTTCTGCAGCATCTCTGATATATCTGGGTAGTTTTTCAGGAATTTCTGAACCACCAAATTCAGCACATGCGCCAGGCAAGGGATGTGCGGCAAACCGGCTAGGCCCAGAGCTGCTATGAGATTACGCCCATTATCGCACACCACCAGGCCGGGCTTGAGGCTCAGTGGCAACAACCACTCATCGGCCTGTTGTTCCATGCCCGTCCACAGCTCCTGCGCGGTGTGGGGTTTTCCCCCCAAACATATCAGTTTTAAAACAGCCTGCTGTCATTTCCCCCTGGCTGTGCTGAAGTTGGTGGTGAAGGTGTTACGCTGCCCGGATGAGGTGGTGGTAGAGGAGAAGGAAGCGGAGTAGGAGGAGGAGGCAACAGGAGGCAAAGAGAAATGCCCTGCAATCCTCGGTGGCTGAAGGACATGCGCCAAACTGCTATCCGCCTCAGGCACAGCCACCACTACATTTGCCCAGTGTGCAGTTAGCGTTGCTGCCACATCCTCTGTGTGCGGGGTAGCAGGTGCCACTCTGACTCCAGAGGTGGAGGAAGAGGCAGAGACAGCAGCAGAAGAGGAAGCAGGAGGAGCCTCATACCTTTCTTGGTTTTTGATGTGCTTACTCCACTGTAGCTCATGCTTTGCATGTAGATGCCTGGTCATGCAGGTTGTGCTCAGGTTTAGCACGTTTATGCCTCGCTTCAGGCTCTGATTGCACAGCGTGCAAACCACTCGTATCTTGTCGTCAGCACATTGTGTGAAGACCTGCAATGCCAGGGAACTCCTTGGAGCTGGCTTTGGTGTGCTCGGTCCCTGGGTGCGGTGGGCAGTAACAGGCGTACCGTCTAGGGGACAGCCGCTCAGCTTTTGCACCCTGCTCCCTCTTATGCTGTCCTGGTGCCTCTGTGCGACCACTGCCTCTTCCTCCAAACTGCACACGTCACTCTCATGACCTTCATTCCATGTGGGGTCTAGGACCTCATCATCCTCCACATCATCTTCCACCCACTCCTCAACCCTGCCCTCCTTGCCGGTCTGCACATTGCAGAAAGCCACAGTAGTTGGCACCAGTGTTTCGTCATCATCAGAGACGTGCTGCGGTGGTCCTTGCATGTCCACATCCTGACACATAAGTGGTTGTGCATCAGTGCACTCAATCTCTTCCACTTGTGGGGCAGGGCTAGGTGGATGGCCCATGGAAACCCCACCAGCAGAGTCATCAAAAAGCATAAGAGACTTGTGGTTCAGACTGCTTGGCTGATTTTTGAGGGGGTGAGGTGAAATACAGATGGCCATGGGCTGCAGGTGCCAACTCTGATCTTTCAGCAGGGGATCGGGTGGGAGACAATGTGCAGGAACTGGAGGCACTGTCAGCCATCCAATCTACTATAGCTTGTACTTGTTCTGGCCTCACCATTCGTAGAGAGGCATTCGGGCCTACCAAATAACGCTGAAGGTTCTGTCGCCTACTCGCACCTGAGGAAGGTGTTTCACTTGGGCGTGTAGCTGTCACAGATCGACCACGTCCTCTCCTTGCAACAGGAGCCCCACCAACACCAGCAGCACCACGACCAGTGCCACGTCCCTTATTTAACGCTCTCCTCATTCTTTGCGTTCACCGACCGAACTAACAGATGGTTTATGTCAGGCGACAATGTAACCGTCAATAGTCAACAATTTAAAAAATATATATTTTTAGTTTATTGGACCGCAGGCCTCAAATGTACTATTTAGCAGTTTAGCACCCAGAAAATAAGAATGTTTACCACTGTGCTGTAAGCACACTATTAGACGCTTCTATTTGACTCTCAGAAATGAAGTGCATGCCTCAAAATGTACTATTTAGCAGATTAGCACCCAGAAAATTAGAATTTTTACAACTGCGCTGTAAGCACACTATTAGACGCTTCTATTTGACTCTTAGATATGAAGAGCAGGCCCCAAAATGTACTATTTAGCAGATCAGCACCCAGAAAATTAGAATTTTTACAAATGCGCTGTAAGCACACTATTAGACGCTTCTATTTGACTCTCAGATATGAAGAGCAGGCGCCAAAATGTACTATTTAGCAGATTAGCACCCAGAAAATTAGAATTTTTACAACTGCGCTGTAAGCACACTATTAGACGCTTCTATTTGACTCTCAGATATGAAGTGCATGCTCCAAAAATGTACTATTTAGCAGATTAGCAGCAAAACAATTAGAATGTTTACAAGTGCGCTGTAAGCTCACTATTAGATGCTTCTATTTGACTCTCAGATATGAAGTGCACGCCCCAAAATGTACTATTTAGCAGATTAGCACCCAGAAAATTAGAATGTTTACAACTGCGCTGTAAGCACACTATTAGACGCTTCGATTTGACTCTCAGATATGAAGATCATGCCCAAAATGTGCTATTTAGCACTTTAGCACCAAAACAATTAGAATGTTTACAACTGCTCTGTAAGCTTCTATTTGACTCTCAGATATGAAGTGCATCCCACTAATGTACTATTTAGCACCCAAAAATTTACTTTTTAAAACTTTGATGTAACCACGGTATTTGAAGCTTCTATTTGACTTTCAGATATGAAGTGCACCCAGGGCCGGACTGGGGATACAAAGCAGCCCTGGAAACCATTTTTATGCCAGCCCCATAAGTCACTGCGCCATATATTGTCGCATGTAATATGTAAGGCTATGTCTTGCCATGACAGATGATTGAGTAATATATATATATATATATATATATATTGCTTTTTCTAATATAAAATATTGGTCCTTTCAGAGTAAAACGTTTAATTATACAGTAAGCATACTCACATGCAGACGCAGACAATCTCACTGACATCTCAATGACACACACAAGCTCACTGATACACAGCCTCATAGACAAACAATCTCACTGATATACATCAGCTCATTGACATAAAAACACAAGCTCACTCACTAGCAGGCACACACATGCAAGCAAGCTCACTCAATAGCAGATGCACACACACAGTTCAATGTAGTGGTACTGGTGTTTATAGCATGTCCCTACAGGCTTTTCAACGTAAACACTGACTTTTCAGAGAAAAGGCAGTGTTTACATTGCTTCAAAGTGACACTGCTAGTGACAGTCACTCAGACGGTCACTAGAGGTGCTTCCTGTGTCAGTGCACCTACATTCAGGTCCTCCACACTCTGTAGGTGCTGAACGTTCCCCATAGAGATACATTGATTCAATGCATCTCTATGAGGAGATGCTGATTGGTGTAGCGTTTTGCAGCCAATCCTATGGCAAAGCATTGGATTGGCTGAGATCATCAAGCTTGATGATCTCAGCCATAGAGGCAGGGCCAGTCGAGGGGAGACCAGCACGCTGCGTGGGGAAAAAAAAGGTGAGCAAAAACACTATTTTTAAACACACATATACCATGACAGATACACACCCCATGACAGACACACACACACCATGGCAGACCATGACACAGACAGACCCACACACACCATGACACAGACAGACACACACACACATACCATGACACAGACAGAGACACACCCCATGAGAGACAGACACACACCCCATGACGGACAGACACACACCCCGTGATGGACAGACACACACACCATGACAGACAGACACACACACCATGATGGACAGACACACACACACACCATGACACAAACAGAAAGACACACACACCATGACACAGACAGACATATACACACCATGACAGACACACACACACCATGACACAGACAGACAGACAGAAACACACACACACCATACAGACACACACCATGACACAAACAGACAGACACAACATGACACAGACAGACACACACCATGACACAGACAGACACACCATAACAGACAGACAAACTCACACTGACACACATTACTACTACCTGCCAGGGGGTCGTGCAGTGCAGACGGCTGTCTGTGCTGGAGGCTGCTGGGGCACCTGTGTAGGCGGCTGCTGGGGGAGGTCTTCTGGCGGCCGCTGGGGGAGGTCTTCTGGTGGCCGCTGGGGGACTTGTACTGGCGCCCGCTGGGGGAGCTGCGCTGGCTGTGCTCTCCCTTCCTTGCGCGCTGCTGAATGAAACCGGGGCCAGAATATGATGTCATATTCCGGCCCCGGTCTCATTAAGCTGCACGCTGGGGAGCAGAGACAGCGCAGCTCCCCAGCGGCCGCCAGTACAAGTCCCCCAGCGGCCGCCAGCAGACCCAGGTGTCTGCCTGGCCCCAGGTGCCGACGGCCCACCAGGACATTTCCCGGTATCCCAGTGGGCCAATCCGGCCCTGAGTGCACCCCACTAATGTACTAGTTTGCAGAATTCTTTCCTAAGTTGTCCCTCACAGCGGCATCATCCTCTCCCTACACTAATGAGACCTCATGTGCGTGCGGTGCTATGTGACTCCAACTTGGAGGCTGGGTCACATGCTGCACTGGCCAATCACAGCCATGCCATTAGTAGGCATGGCTGTGATGGCTTCTAAGGGCACACAAGTCAAACGCTTGTTGATTGGCTGCCCTGCAGCCTTTGAAAACGCACCATTAAATTGCCAAACACCGAAGTCCAACCCGAACATATGATATGTCCGTGTTCGGGTCCGGGGTCCAAAACACTTAATGTTCGGTACGAGCCCAAACTTTACAGTCCAGGTACGCTTAACTCTACTCATAAGCATCCCATTTATGCATGTTCAGGTGAGTGCAGCCCCCTGTTTCTAAGTTATATCCCTGTCATGTCAATAGTAGTTAGTGTGACAAAACTCCAACGCTTACTTTTAAGAACCCAGCTGCTTCTAGGATCTCCTTAGATGTGGTACTGCAGTGGTTAAGTAAAACTTTTTTATTTCTCTTTTATTAAACTATATGTATACAAAATGTATGTTACTTTTCTGTTTTTATTTACTTTAGCTTACCTTTATGTCATATTTAGCTGTGATGTTTATTAAATATTGTAATACATTTTTGTTTCACTACATGTGTAATTAATATTATTATTTGCATCTAAATAACTTACTAAAATACCTACAGTCGAATATGTATTTTATGAAATATAAATGTGCTTGTACATTAATACATTTATCAATACATTTATTGAATGCTTTATTGTAGTAATTTTTTAGGTTACAATATTTTTACATTTGGTGTAATTGGCAGGATCTCACTTTGTTAATTATTAACCTTTAAAGTAAATTGCTGCAGGAATGGTATGTTAGGCATTGACTTTTATTTTTTATTTTTTTTAGCTAATCATGTACTAATAGTAAACATTACTTTACGTAGTGGTTTTATTGCTAGATCATAGAGCTAATAGTTAAAAAAAAACAAAAAAAAACCTTGGTGACACAGTGTAAATCATGTGTTGGCTGACCAGCTTGCTAGTCACTGGACACATTTAAAAAAGTTCAAAAAAAAATAATACGCTTATATTAAAATCCAAATATTAGTATGAAGGAGGTATAATACTTTACTTTATTAAACATTATATCAGTAATACATGAAACCATTGGCAATGCAGATAGGAACAGTAGACACACAGACTGACTTTCAAATTGATCTTTTATTGATCTTGTCTAACTAGAGATCTAAACAAGGGATGTGAATCAAATCCCTTTGTGAAACTGTATATGTTTCCTGTGACTCATATTATGTATATTGTAGCTGTCCTGTGGATACATACCTCCTGAATCTAGTATGTTGGTGAAACTCTCTTGACCTCCAAATTCTCCAAGTTTTCCTTCCAGTTTCTTATTCCTTCAAGTTGAAAGAGGGAAACAATAAGAGATATTGGTAGATGAAGAAGCTGGAGAAGTGGAAGATGGGAAAAAAAACCTGATGGTGACTGTGGGATAAGTGGGAAGTGGGCAACAAACTGGATTATTGCCTGCACAAAATGACACTTTACTAAAAAATAGTGTTTTGTTTAACAACAGATAAACATAATGTGCTTCTCATACAAGAAGCAGGGATAGTTATCACCAAGAATTAAAAATACATGTAATGTCTCATATTTCTTGATTGGGTATAGGACATGTCCTTCCTTCTGGACATTAAAGAAATGGAGGCAAGTACAAGTTCAGTTCTGGCATGTGACCAGAATACAACTCTTGCTTCTAAGAGCCAAAATATTGCTGATAGCGCATGTTTAGGCAGCGTATTCTTGTAAATATTTTTTTTTTTTAAAGTGTGCATTTATTTTTCTTAAAATAAATGTATGTTTTCTATACACTGATCAGCCACAACATTAAAACTACTGACAGGTGAAGTGAATAACAATGATTATATAATCGATTATATTGTTACAGTGGCACCTGTCCAGGGTGGGATATATTACTCAGCAAGTGAAAGTCAGTTCTAGATGATTGGTTCAGAGCATCTCCAAAATGGCAAGTCTTGTAGGGTGTTCCCAGTATGCAGTGGTTAGTACCTACCAAAAGTGGTGCAATGAAAGACAACCAGTGAACTGGCATCAGCGTCATGAGTCCCCCGTGGTTCAATGATGCACATGGGGAGTGAAGTATAGCCTATCTGGTCCAGTCAAATAGAAGAGCTACTGTAGTTCAAACTGTTGAAAAACTTCATGCCTGGCAGTTTGCTGCATATGGGGCTGCAAAGCTGCAGACAAGTGAGAAAACCCATGATTACACCTGTTCACCACCGAACGTGCATTCAGTGGGAATGTGAGAATCAGAACTGGACCATGGAGCAATGGAAGGAGGTTGCTTACTCAGATGAATCTCATTTTCTTTACCTAGGGAAGACATTGCATCAGAAGAAGGCAGGCCGGGCGAGGAAGTGTTATCTCTGGGCAATGTTCTGTTGGGAAATATGGTCTTGGCTTTCATGTGGATGTTAAATTGACATGTCCACCAACTAAGAGATTGCTGCACACCATATATACCTCTCCATAGAAATTAAGTGCACCCATACTTATTATATATAATTTTGTTCAGGAGAAATAAAGCTTTGATTTGACATCAACTATTTATATATGACAAATATTTTAATAAATAAAATCTTAAAAAGTGTGAAAAATATTCTTTCCCTAGTTCTGCATGGAATTTTAACTGTGATTGTCTTAACACTATTAGCTTTTACTGCAATGAAATCCACATATTTGTATACTTTAATATCCCACAAGTGCAACTTTTTGGAAAGTTACAAGGTCAAATATAGGGATTGCACATTTCAGTTTTTACACATCGAAGTAGTTTGCTGGGCCTATGTTGCCTTTGAGACCACATAACAACCCAGAATTGAAGATTACCCTCATCATAGCATACCATTTGCAAAAGTAGACAACCCATGCATGGGCGTCCACAGGAAGGGTCAAGGGGGGTCAGCAAGGAGGAGGAAGGGTCCGAAAGGAGTAAGAAGTGACAGAAGGAGCATAAAGGTAAAGGAGCAGAAAGAATCAGAAGGAGCAGAAAGGGAATGTAGGAGAGGGAGCATGAAGGGTCAGCAAGGAGCAGGAAGGGACAGAAGGAGCACAAAGGTAAAGAAGCAGAAAGACTAAGAAGGAGCACAAAGGTAAAGTAGGAGAGAGCAGAAATAGCCAGCACGTTGCTGGAAATGGCAGCAAGGAACTGGAAGGGGCAGAAGGAGAACAAAGGTAAAGTAGGAGAAGGAGCAGAAAGAAACAGAAATGAGCAGGAAATGAGCAGGAAGGGTCTGCAAGGAGCTGGAAAGGGCAGCAAGCAGCAGAAAGGGGCAGCAAGGAGCAGGAGGGGACAGAATGAGAACAAAGATAAAGAATCAGAAGGAGCACTGAGGTAAAGTAGGAGAAGGAGCAGAAAGCAGAAGAAACAGAATTGAGCAGGAAGGGACATCTAGGAGCAGAAGGGGTCAGCAATGAGCTGGAAGGGGCAGAAGGAGCACAAATTAACAGAAACGAGCAGGGTCAAGGGTCTGCAAGGAGCAGGAGGGGTCCGCAAGGAGCAGGATGGGACAGAAGCAAAACAAAGGTAAAGTAGGAGAAGGGGCAGAAAGGGTCAGCAAGGAGCTGGAAAGGGCAGCAAGGAGCAGAAAGGGTCAGCAATGAGCTGGAAGGGGCATAAGGAGCACAAAGGTAAAGTAGGAAAAGGAGCAGAAAGGAACAGAAAAGAGCAGAAAGGGTCTGTAAAGGTAAAGGAGCAGAAAGGAACAGAAACGTGCAGAAAGGGTCTGCAAGGAGCAGGAATGGTCTGCAAAGGTAAAGGAGTAGAAATAATCAGAAGGAGCACAAAGGTAAAGTAGGAGAAGGAGCAGAAAGGGTCAGCAATGAGCAGGAAGGGTCAGAAGGAGCCAAAGGAAGCAAAAGTAGCAGAAAAGGATCAGAAAGAGAAAGGAGTAGAAGGGCGCATAAGAAGCAGAAAGTAGCAGAGAGGTAGAGGAGCAGAAGGAGCCAAGGAGGAGAGAAGACAGTGTCAGAAGAAAAAGAAGACTGTGTCAAATGAAGAGAAGAATAGGAGGCTGGAGCAGAAAGGACAAGTAAAGTGATCCCTCCACTTCATTCTGGACAACACATCATAAGGATATGGTACCTGGATCTGCCAGGGAATCTTTGGACCTTCTCATCTCCCCAGGTTAAAAAAATATCAGTGTTAATGTGTTCACTTTTATTAACTGAGTGTCAGGAAACATAGAGTGCCGCTGGGTAGGGGTGCCGCTGATTGGCCAGAGTGGTCAGCTGGCACTCTAAGCCAATCAGTAGCTCCCCATTCATAAAAAAGTAAAAAAATTTATGAACTGGGAACTAGTGATTGGCTTAGAGCGTCAGCTGACCACTCTAGCCAATCAGCGGCACCCATGCCTGACGTCAATCTGCACTTCCTGAAACTCCGTTTCAGAAGACGAATACCACTGAGGGACCTTAAGATATCGAGCTGGGGGGAAACCTTTTGGGGTTAAACCATTTGAGAGAGATTTAACCCCTTAAAGGAAAGAGAGTGCCCAGGGCCTCCTGGCATCATAGCATTTTCATGAAGATGAAGTTGTTATGGTAACCAAAATGTACCTTTAATTTGCTTAAAGGAACACTATAGTGTCAGGAATACAAACATGTTGTGAAAACACCATTTATGTATCCTGCATTATTTCCAGCGTCACGCCGATCTATTCCTTGAGTTATGGGTGTATTGGTTTTTTTATTTCCAAAATCTGGTCACCCTGGCTTTATGTGATAATGACTATATCCCTCCCCTGCATGACACTGTAAAAAAGGGGCCAAGCAAGGATGTCATTACAATTATGCCCCCCCGGCCCCCGAAAAAATTCCTGCAAACCCCTCAAAAACCCACAGTATTTAAAATTGGGTATGCCCAGTCTCTTTTATAATCAACTTAGTCATGAAACCTGGCTAAAGTTAGTGTTCATATTTGATTTTTGTATTTTTCACACAAAATCTTTAATTTCACTGATGATGAAAAAAACCTCATATTTAGGTTCACCGATGACTCACAATTACAACAGTACCCCCATGTAGAGATTTAATGGGGTTTTGGAAAGTTACAGGGTCAAATATAGGGCTTGCAAATTAAATTATCTGGTATTACTGCTGGGTTATATATTAATATTAAGATTATATAATTTCATATTAAGTCTATTTATATATAGTTAGAAGATTTTATCTGCTTGACAACCCAGTTAGCCCCTCTGCAGATAATCCAGCCTATCTGAGTCATGTGATCATGGTTCCCTGATCACAATCAGAATGGAGGTTAAGTATACAGGCCGGGAGGAGGGCTATATCCTGCCATTCCACCCTAATGGCATTAAAGCCTTCCTTTTGTAATACAGAATAGGATGCCCTAACGTCGGGAAGGAGTTAAACATACACTGTATGTTTTGTACCAATATTACACTTGAACAACCTGTATTACTAAATATACTGAATGTTATTGTAATAATATTTGAAGCCAATATTTCATTAGAAAGATATTACAAGGTTATCCAGAGAATATGTGCTGAGTGGAAGGAAAGTCTCCCGACAAATATTATCAAAAAAGGAATGAGTGCATATGATGTGAGCCAGACTAGCACTCTATCTGAAATAGCAATGGAAGGGTTGATTATCATAAGTGTTAAACGCAGTAAAAGAGGTTGCAGAGATTTACAGGGATTAGCAGGGATTTGCACATACCAAGTCATCAGAGACCTTTATTAAGGCCATATCAGTTTATTATACACATCAAAACAAGACTACAAATTTGTAAGATGATCATTTTTTCATTTAAGTTAATTAGCTGATTATGCACTGACAAGTCGTTTTAAGGCAAAGGAATGCAAAAGTAGTTAAAAGGAACAGAGGGATTAAGTGTATAAGTAGAGGATTTTGTGATGAAATTAGATTGGGAGAATAAAAAGTTTAGTAAATTTCCATTTTGTGTGCGTGAATGAATTAGCCATTTTGGTGTGGTTGAAAGTGGGAGTTAAAGGACCACTATAGTGCCAGGAAAACATACTCGTTTTCCTGGCACTATAGTGCCCTGACGGTGCCCCCACCCTCAGGGACCCCCTCCCGCCCAGCTCTGGAAGGGGGAAAGGGGTAAAAACTTACCTTTTTCCAGCGCTGGGCGGAGAGCTCTCTGCCTCCTCTTCGCCTCCGTTACGCCCCGCCGGCTGAATGCGCACGCGCGGCAAGAGCTGCGCGCGCATTCAGCCGGTCTCATAGGAAAGCATTTACAATGCTTTCCTATGGACGCTTGCGTGCTCTCACTGTGAAAATCACAGTGAGAAGCACGCAAGCGCCTCTAGTGGCTGTCAATGATACAGCCACTAGAGGATTAGGGGGAAGGCTTAACCCATTCATAATTATAGCAGTTTCTCTGAAACTGCTATAATTATGAAAAAATGGGTTAACCCTAGCTGGACCAGGCACCCAGACCACTTCATTAAGCTGAAGTGGTCTGGGTGCCTAGAGTGGTCCTTTAATGATCAAATGTTGCAGGTTGTTTTGGCTGCAAATATTTGGATAATATGAATGTTAAAAGGTACCTGTTTAACAAATACAACTTAATCTTAAATATGACAGGGTTATTCACTCAAGTGAATTAAAAGTGAATTTTGGTCAAACTCACTAAACTGGAACAATTCTCTAACTCAGCTATGCATCCAGTTAAGCTACTCTAATATTAAATTTGAAATTCATTTTGAATTCTCACGTTAGTAAATAACCCAAATTTAATTTGGAAATTGTGCTAGCAGATTTCTGGATATATCCAAAATCGAGATTAAAGAACACCCTTTTCCTGTCAGTCAATTCCGTTAATGCAATGCATGTGTGTTATCAGAGAAACCCTCCTTAGGATATCTCTTCTGCTTGCCTTTAGGCTAAGAAGAAGCAATGTCTGCAAGGGGAAGGGGGATGAGAGGCAGGCTCTCAGTGAAAGCAGCAACAGTATGGAGATAAAGAGCCAGAATTATTATTATTATTATTATTATTGGTATTTATATAGCGCCAACTAGTTCCGCAGTGCTTTGCAATATTATGAAGGGGGGGGGGGAACATTTACAATAAATGACACAATAACACAGTAACACAGTAACACAGGAACAATAGGTAGATGAGGGCCTTGCTCAAGCGAGCTTACAGTCTAAAGGAGAATGATTCATTTCAGAAGCTTTGTACAGGCAATCTGAGAATGGAGAGAGAAGAGATGCATGTATTTAAAAAAGCATAAAGTCAACATAATATGTTTGGGAATTTTAGCCTATTAAAAGAAGCAAGTCTGAATTTTAGCCTGTTATAAGTAGCAAGTCTGTTTCCCAAACAGATGTATGGAGTAGAAGTGTGTCTTACATAATTGATGCTTTCAGCAGAGGACTTGTTAATCTAAATCAATAGAAAATATTAGCTTTTAATAGTATTAAGAGAAGAAAGAAAAAAACTTAAGAGAAAAAAACAACTCAAGACTTGTCAAGCCAGCTGTTAAAAAAACTGCAAACCTATATGTGTCATTGCAGGTTCACTTTAAAGTTATCTATGCTAAGATTACCACCTTAAGGATAGAGGTAACTGACCAAGTTCCGAACCAAAACATTGAATTTGCACAATGTGTTTGTTCCACCATAATTTAAGAGTTTCTCTTTAAGTTCCCATATATATATATATATGTATAAAAAGCGGCATAAATTCTCAGGATGAAAATTTAATTTTGCCTCTTTATAAATCACTGATAAGGCCACACCTTGAATATGCTGTGCAATTTTGGGCACCTGTTCTAAAGAAGGATATCATGGTACTAGAAAAAGTGCAGAGGCGAGCTATAAAATTGATACAAGCAATGGAGCATTTTAGTTACGAAAACATTTTTCAAATCTCTTTAGTTTGGAAAAACAGCTCCTCAGAGGGGATATGATAACATTATACAAATATATTCGGGGCCAGTACAAACCATTATCTAGAAATCTATTCATAAAGGGCTATAAATAGGACACAAATAGAAGAAAAGAGATTTCATCTAAGGCAAAGAAAAGGTTTTTTTACAGTAAGAGCAATAAGGATATCTACTTGAAGAGGTGGTTTTATCAGAGTCCATACAGATGTTTAAACTGCAATTGGATAAATACTTGCAAAGCCATAACATACAGATATAATTTTTAATTAGTGGGATAATAGCTGCTTGATCCAAGGAGACATCTGACTGCTATTTTGGGGTCAAGAAGGAATTTATTCCTAGTTTGTTGCAAAATTGGAATCGCTTCAGACTGGGTTTTTTGCATTCTGGGTTTTTTGCATTTTTTGCATTCTTTTGGATACATAGCAAAAACATATGTGAGGAAGGCTGAACTTTATGGACGCTATATAACTATGTAACTAAGAAAAGGTAGTATGCCAGAGGTGCAAATACTTAAGGCATGAGGTAGACTTGATGGAGAAATATGTTATCACAGTTTTCTCCTGAAGTAAGGATATTTTAAGCAATCTCCAAATGTTATTGGACTGCAAAATGTACGCGTCACACACCCCTGCCACTGTGAGCATTATGGGAGCTGTGGTTGGTAGGTGGCTGGAGGGCTACATATATCAAGGATAGTCTTAGCAAGTGGAAAAATATGTTTATTTCACTTTATTAATCATAAAAAACTTGCTGTATTTCATACAAACTTTTTCAAACCAAAAAAATGAAATAAGAAATGCAAATGCAAATCACATTATTAATGGTATGTTTCAAATTCTTTTTCATTATTTAAGAAAAATCAATTTTGAAACTGTAGAGCTTTAAATAAGTTCCATTAAAGAAGGATAATATTCTTGAGGGGTTTTGCAATAATATACTATGTAAATAGAACTATATATTTGCTTATATAAGTAATCCCTTCATAGAAAGGGTTTTATATATCAATCAGTCTTTTTATCACTCCACACATTCAAATTATTCTCTGCCACCATATGAAGATAAGTCTTGAAATCCCTTGCTGTTACTTCATATCTAGAGTCATTTTAATCAACTTATGCTAGTTCTTTCACTGCAGTTCTGTTCCCCTTTAGCAAAATTATCATTAGAGGAATTTCAATGAATTTCCATACCTTATAACAGTGTTCAGCTTCCCTCAGCAATACTGCTCTGTATGTTGATAGAAGCACTTATCCATGAAACACATGCTGTTTGGTATAACTAGAGAGGAAATTTCTTTCTACAGTACATGAAATAGATCAAAATGATCAATTTATTCTTTTTACTAGCTGTGCCCTATAAATAACATAGCATGTAATTTTTATGCAGCTACAAGCACTAAATCATATTTGCCTATATCCTTCCCTGGTACTCTGCTATAGGTATCTATCTGCTTTTATTAATAGCTTTGCTTAAAATATATTTAGATATATTTAACACATACTGTATTTAGCACATTATAAGATGCACCGGACTATAAAAGACACCGGTATACTTAAAATAAATAAATGACATAAAACAATCTGTACTGTAATTATGGTAAACGGTTTTGGAAATCATCAAATCTCTCAAAGTAATAATTTCCAAAACTTTTCACCTTAAATCCATGTAAAAGGCTACCATTCAATCTTTCTAATCGCTTATTCACCTGATATCTAACCTCACTATTCGCTCCTCAATATGGTACCTAATTTATTTATTTCCTGCACTATTTGCCACTTAACCTGCCTAATCTTGGGATTTGCCCGCCACTTACTCTGCACACTCCCTCTGCAACCTTCTACATAACCTTCAAAAGCCTCCCATTCTGCAACCTAATCTTACTATTACCTATTTATCCTGTCCTTTAACCTCTTAATACCCCAGCATAGCCCTGACGTCACTAATAACTCTCCATCCTGCACCATAATTCTCTCAGCCTACCCCTTATTCTCTAATCGCCCCCATTCTGTTCATATTCTCAGTAATCACTGAGCATTCTTCTTCTTAACCTGTTTTTTTAAAAATAATAATTAAATAATAGGCCTGTATTTAATAATTTAATACACTGTAAAGCCCTATAGTCCTTCATTTAATAATTTTTTGACATTTTATTTTATATTTATTTACAAAAATATAAATAAACAATACAGAAAAAAGACACATACAAAAATGAATAAATAAATAAAAGAAGGAAATACATAATTTTACAATCATACAAAACAATACTATACAAATCAATAATCTTTTATAACAAAGGAAATATTAAGATATTGTTGAGAAATGAAAGAAGAGAGACAAAAGAAGAAAAAAGAAAAAAAATTTCCTTCTCAGAGTTTTCTTTCCCTTCCTACTCCCTTCCTTCCCCTCTCTCTCCTCATTTTAGTTTCCTTTTTCTCTTACTCTACAAGGGATAACTTGATCATCCAATTTTTCGTTTCAAAGGTTGTTTTCTTAAAATTTCTATTTAACCCTCCTTCCATTCTCAACAGTTTGGTTTGGATGCCGGAAAAATTCTGAAGGCAGTATCAGACGGAAAATTATACATATCACCTGCAATCGAGAAAAATAAAAACAAATAGAACAGATCATCCGGCAAAACTGTAAGTTAATATCTTTTAAATAAAGGTGAAATTCCTAATTATACCAACGGACTGAATGCCTAAGAGTGATGCATAAGAGTGATAGGAGTTCACTATTCACTATTCTAATAGCTTTTGGCAATATTTCTTCACTGCTTTATGAGGGAAATGCTTTAATTATATAAGCACTTATATTTTATCCACTATAAATCAAGCCATTCTATAAAACAAACAAATAAAAGGGGCATGACTTGGTGCCTGAACTGGATAAACTTACGCCTGTGAAGCGTTCAACATGCAGGTGCCTGTAAGGTGCCTAGAAGGTGCCTAGAAGCAAGAATAGCTGGTTCCCAGAGTAAATTATCTACACAAAAAAAGTTGAAATATGTCACAGAGACAGAAAAATAAAGCTGCAAAGACTGAAAGAGCAATTTTTTTTCTGGTGCGTACCATGGGAAGGAAACCACGGGAAGACCACAGCCCTCCCAAAGATGGTGTTGAAACCTGCTCTCGCGACGGATCTCTGTCACCCCCCACTTCCCCAGACTCTGCTTTGGAAGAGACACCCCTAACAGCAAGTACCATGTGCCACATGTTGACCAAGCTCACGGACTCTATCCAAATAAATATGAAAACAATTACAATCCATCGTAGCGTACCTCAGCAAAGATATTCAGGACATAGGTCAACGCACGTCCCAAATTGAATGCAAAATGGACGAATTTGCAGAGGCACATAACAGTTTGGCAGATAAGTGCCAATAATTTGGTGCTATCCTGGAAAATTATAAACTTAAATTGGCAGATATTGAAGATAGGTCCAGAAAAAATAATATACGTATACGTGGGATACTGGAGACGGTCACAGCTCCAGACCTTAATAATTACCTGATGGACATGTTTCAAGCCCTCACCCCTGCAACACTTTCTGATCAATTTCTAATAGGGCACACAGACTTCGACATTCAAAACACCTGCCACCGACGATTGCAAGTGATGTTATAGTACTAGTCAATTTTTTTGACGCAAAAGAACGATTGGTACGAGCCTGCCGCACAAAGGATATGCTGGAGACATACAAGCACATACATTTTTTTATAAAAAGGACTTTTAGGTACTTAGAAGCTTGCTATTATGATGGGTCCATTCATAAGTTCACCCTTCAGTTTTAGTGAGAGAATGCTAGGTATCTTGGTTGATTAGGGTTTTGGACTTCGCTAACTTTATTTTCTATTATTATTTTCCAAATAGTGGCCTTACTTAGTTAATGGCCCATAAGATTTATTAGCGCAGCCTAAGCTAAAGCTGAATTGCCTAGATTATTAACCTTTGGATATGTATTAGATACAGGTAATATGTGTTATATATTCTTTGTTTTTAATGCCTTAGGATCCAAGTACTCTTTGATATACCTCCAGCCCTCATAAGTAATTAATCTTCTGCCATCCATCATTGTAGAGTTATTTACCAAATAATGCAGATCACCTCCACGTCCCTAGGTACCTGTGACCGAGTTCCCCTCGGCGCAACCAGCTCACTGCTATGAAGACGATTTGGGCACTTTTCCCTTTAGTTTGTCCCCCATCCCAGGTATTACCCTTATGTGTGTTCCTTCACCCACCCACATTTATAGGTATTGATTATTAAGTCTTAATAGAGGCACTCACAGTGCTCGCTACCTTCTCTTGTCATTTCCCCAGGCGTTAGTATAATCTTTTGCCCGCATCAGAGTATACTGCTTATCATTGACATACTATGAAAATTGTTACTCATAATAGAGATCTTACTAAACACGGAGTAGACATAGCCTGTATACAAGAGATGTATTTCAGAAATAATCCTACTCCGACCATAGTCTGGTCCTTAAGGGGTTAAAAGACGACACCAAACTACCCTTCTTGAATGTCATAAACAAATTGCTATAACCTCTTTGCAGAATAAAATCCTCACTACTCCAGATTTAGCAGTAACATTAAAAATACAATATGCCCAACTAACCAAACTCAGTGCAGAGAAAACTTTCTGAGCAAATTAAGAGCCAATAATTACCACAATAGTGGAAAAGCTACTAAATACCTTGCTTCAAGACTTCGTAATAAATATTCCAATATTAAAATTGCCCATGTCATTGGTGATGGTGGTCTTAAAAACGTAACTCCAAATGACATTAGCCAGGAGTTTGCAAATTTCTATTTGAAATCATATAATCTAAATACCAACAGGAATATTTACAACCCTAGTAACGATGAAATTAGTGCCTACTTAGAGACTATAAAATTTCCCCAAATTACATTAGCACAGGCTGGGGAGCTGACAGAACAGATTAGACTCACAGAAGTTTTAGACACCATAGCGGGCTTGCCAGTGGGTAAAATGCCAGGGGCAGATGGACTGCCAAATTCCTATTATAAAAAGTATGCAAAGGAATTAGCTCCTCACTTATTGAAAATATATTATGAAGCTACGGCCACTGGGTATCTACCATCTGAAATATTATTAGCCACAGTAGTTACCATTCCAAAACCTGATAAGTCTTCAGATGTGTCTAAGAATTACCGCCCTATATCTCTATTGAACACGGACGCAATCATTTACGCAAAGATTTTAGTGAATAAATTATGTAACATTTTATCGTCCCTTATCAACAATGACCAAACAGGATTTGTCCAGGGAAGGCAGGGGTCAGATAATATCAGAAAGCTTTCATTGATCCTAGAGTATCTCCGGGGGACCATTAGGGGCGGTGTGCTTTTGGCACTGGATGCAGAAAAGGCTTTTGACCACCTCAGCTGGCACTTTCTGAGACAAGTATTACAGGCCTACAGGCTCCCCCTTCAGTTGATTACACAAATTTTTGCTTTATATCACTGCCCATCAGCTCAAGTCATGCAAGCAGGGTTGCCCTCTGTCTCCTTTACTGTACATCCTCGCTTTGGAGCCCCTATTATGCGCCATCAGAGAACATCCATCTATCCATGGTATAACATTGAAAGGTACACAATATAACATCAGAGCATTTGCAGATGATATTTTGCTTTATGTCACCGACCCCCTAGAAAGTCTTTCTCCCCTTATGGGTTTAATTAAGGAATATGGCTAACACTTGTATTATTCTTTAAACACCATAAAAACACAGGCTTTGGAATTGAGGATTTCCCCCTTGGTGATGCATACTCTGCATCTCACATATGATTTTGAAAGGAGGAGGGACAATATAAAATATTTAGGGTTACTATTCACGAAGAAAGTCACTGATCTCTATACGGGCAATTATATTAGAGTCTAGAAGGAATGTCAAACCATCTTGAAAAAATGGGGGTCCCTTTTGATGACATGGACAGAAAGAATAGTAGCAATAAAAATGTCAATACTCCCAAAGCTAAAATATATCCTTTGTACCTTGCCATTAAATATACCCCAATCTTATTTCAAAAAAGTCCAAAATGATATCACCAACTTCATTTGGGCTGGTGGTAAGCCTCGGGTATAAATTAAACTTGTGAGTGCTCAGATTAAGGTAGGTGGACTGGCAGTTCCGGATATCCGTACCTATTACCACGCATCAATACTAGCATCTGTTTTGTACCATGAACTTATTTTAGGTCACCTTTGATGGCAGTTCCGGCATTAATGTTTCAAGTCTGGGATGCCCAAAGATCCAAATTAAGTAGTAACAACCGCATTTCCTGGGCAACCCCTCTAAAGACTCTCGTATTGTATTCCCACATTTCACACCAAGCCATGGTATGAAAATGGCCTCACACACCTTTTCCCTCTCTACACTGGGATACAACTAAAAAACTTTCCCACTCTCATGATTAAACATAAGATTCCCCTGACTTCACAATTTTCATATCGTCAATTGTACTCCTTTACATGCTAACATAATTCAAACCTCTTTACAACAATCAGAAGCCACTGTTCTTACATTATGGGAAAGTATATGTATCAACAGACGGTTACCTACATTATGAAAGCCAATCTTCATGTGCTACTGCCTACTATTTACCATTCTCAGAAGCTGTGCCCGCAAAACATTGGGTTAGGGGCCTATTGAGTGATATCACGCAGAAACAATGGAAGGCAATATTAGATACCCCTTGGAAATATATTAAATCCGCTACCTTACTAGAGCAACAGAGGAAAACTCTATACAGATGGTATATGGTACCGGAGAGAATTCATAAGATGCTCCCTGATAGCTCTCCGATCTGCTGGAGGGGCAATGCCTGTAGAGGATCAGTGCTCCATATATGGTGGCAATGTACACATATTTGGCCTTTCTGGGACTCCATGAGAGTACTTATACAAGAACTTACAAAACTTAAGTTGCTCCATAGCCCACTCATGTACCTTTTATTAAATATGCCAGCTGTGGTGCCTTCACAAGCGGAAAAACTAATACACCATGTTGCCCTCATAGCCCAAAGTTTAATAGCTCGGGCTTGGAAATCTCAGCACATTCCCTCTATGTCGACCTTACAAACTGAGCTGGACAATCAGAGGACATATGAACACTGCTTTAATAGTATTTGTCCCTCTTCCAGAGTAACTTTAGCAACTTGGGAGATGTGGGATGTATGGAAATTGGTG
Source organism: Pelobates cultripes (assembly GCA_933207985.1). Lineage (NCBI taxonomy): Eukaryota > Metazoa > Chordata > Amphibia > Anura > Pelobatidae > Pelobates > Pelobates cultripes. The sequence goes on along the minus strand of OW240914.1, from coordinate 145,254,964 downwards.
CACCCAAAATGAGAATTTTTTTTAATAGTTATAGTTAGATAATGAGAGGACAAATCAAGGCCACAGGTAAATGTAAAAGTAATTGTTGGACATAAGTGATCACTGATTTATTACTGTTTATCGCTATTATCAAACTATTGTCAAGTATTACCGCAACCCTTTCAACTTTTTCTTTCATTTTGTACGAGTTACATTTGATTAGCAGATTCTTCGTATCTTTTCCCTTTATTAAGCTTCCCAGAATGTTATGGAATTTAAAACTGTATTTAGGTAGAAATTTATACAAAAAGCTTATGACTCTCATATAATTGTATTGTTCTGTCTCTGGCAGGCCAAATTTAGTACATATTTGTTTAAACGGTTTAATACTAAGCCCCATCGTTATATCCTCAATTCATTTTATGGCTGCGTTGCTCCATTTATTCAGATTTAAATCTTGAATATTATAATAGAGGATTGAAATCGGCAAAGCACTAATAATACATCTTCTGACTTTTGTGTTTCCCTTAGTTTTTTCCCAGATTGTAAGAATAAATATTATTACTAAGCTGCCAGAGCTTGATTGAGATGCAGAGAGTGACCCTGTGTTTTTGAGAAACTGCAATGTTTAAATTGCAGGGTTAGGTCCACCTCTAGTGGCTGTCAGTATGAGAACCACTAGAGATGCATTCCGCTACACTGACTGAGTAAAACTTGGTCACGTGATGCAGGAGCCCCATAGGAAAGCATTGAGTCAATGCTTTCCTATGTAAAAACATTTTACTGCGTGCACAATGCTTGCTTGTCCTGTATGAGAAGCATTGGTTTGGACATTGGCACAATAGGCAGTGTCTCCTCCAGGACATTGTGGGAGGTGCTGGAAAAAGGTAATTAAATCTTTATTATTTTCTCATTTTAATTGCAAATAGGAGGGGCACCTATATAGAGCTCCATATATGCTACATTAATGTAAATTAGTATTTTGATACAGCGTTTTAATCTTTTTTGGGGGGTAGTAAGGAGGTTTTAAATGGTGTGTGTGGTAACCTGTGGCAATGCTCTGATTGGCTGAGATCGGGAGACACCTCAGTCTGCAGCTCTGCACCCGGCAGGGCTGCAGACTGGAGGCTGGCTCTCCCTCCGGGCAAACTAAGCGGAGGGGCCTCACACCCAGCAGCATAAAGGGCAAGCTGCCGGGCCTGCCTCCTGTGTCGGGTCCTTGGTCTCTGAACCTTGTTTTAAGCATTAGGTTTGCATATATTCTGCAGGTATTGGAAGATGTTGATGGATGAAGTTGGTCCACATTCTCTCTCTACACATCCATAGAGAATATATGAAATTGTGTTTTATCATATTGAGGTGGTTATGGCTCAATCCACAGTAATTAAACTTTGTCTTCTCTTTACTTTCTAACCCAAGTTTAAATGATCTTCTGCAAATGTAGACTTGTAATTGATTTAAAGATCGATTGATTTGATTTGTAACTGATTTAGCCTGAAAAGAATAATGCAGTGCCAAGAAAGAGGACAAAAATTGCAATCTGTGCTCAAAGTTACCACTGAATCTTTATGTGGTCCATACCACATGGTATGATAAAACAGGGTAAAGCTATACACACATCTAACATAGCACAACTCATTAAAGGACCACTATAGTGCCAGGAAAACAAACTTGTTTTCCTGGCTCTATAGGGTCTTTAGGTCCCCCCCACCCTCAGGGTCCCACTCCCACTGGGCTGAAGAGGGAGGAAGAGCTTAAATTCTTATCTTTCTCTAGCGCTGGGCTCCCTCGGCGCTGGGGACTCTCCTCCCTCTTCCGACGTCATCCGCCGATTGCGCATGCACGGCAAGAGCTGTGCGCGCATTCAATCAGTGATTTTCACAGTGAGAAGCGCGGAAGCGCCTCTAGCAGCTGTCAATGAGACAGCCACTAGAGGCTGGATTAACCCTGCAGCTGTAAACATAGCAGTTTCTCTGAAACTGCTATGTTTACAGCTGCAGGGTTAATCCTAGATGGACCTGGCACCCAGACCACTTCATTGAGCTGAAGTGGTCTGGGTTCCTATAGTGATCCTTTAAGGGTACAGCAGAACATCCATACAGTAATATTAAACAAAATACAAAATAGGTAACTATTCATTCAGTTTTTTTGTGTCTAGGGTGTAAGGCAAGCATGTCAAACTCAAAGAGCACATAAACAATGTTTAAGTTTATGTGGGCCGCAAAGAAAACAAAAACCTTACATTTTCATTGAAAAGTAAGTTTATTTTGAAAAGTACATTTAAAAAAAAAAAAAAAACAGCATCCCCCTTTACTAAATCCCAGCCCCCCCCATATACTAATTCCCAGTCCACGCCCTCTACTAAATCCCAGCACCTCACTCTAGCCAACAAGCAGACTTCACTCACATTGCCGCTGCCAGTATGCAACTCCAGAGTCTGGCCTCTGGTATACCCCAAATGGCGCCGTCCAAGCCCTGTGACAAATCTGATCCTCCTGCTACTTCTGGAAACCCTGTGAAGGTAGAGCACGTCTATGTCACATCCATGGCATTGCGTGACTCCATGTACCTCCAGGTACTCACTGTCCAGTTGCAGCCAATGCAACACTGACCAACACACACACACACAAACACTGACAGACACACACTCACTGACACACACAGACACATACATACTCACTGACAGACACACACACAATCACTGACACACATACATTCACTGACAGACACACACACTCACCCACTGACAGACACACACACACACTGACAGACACACACACCCATTTGCACATTCTTGCACACACATCATTTTCTTTATTGCTCCCTACCTTTGGGAGTCGATGTGGGGCCTCTCCCTGGGGTGCAGTGGGGATATTCTATCTGTTCCTCACTGCTACCTCGCGCGCAGTTTAGTGATGTCGGGTGCTGGAATATGACGTCATATTCCGGTGCCCGGCTTCACAACAGACGGCGAGCACGGGGAACAGTGAGGAGCAGGAACACTGAACTCCTGCAATGTGGGGAAAGCAGGTGCCTACTCTGCACTAACACTAAGCATGTACTCGTGGCTCCGATGGGGGCCGCATGCGGCCCGCGAGTTTGACATTCTTCGTGTAAGGTTTCTTTCCACTTTGTTTTACTTTCACTCTTGTGAATTATAGCAATACAGTAACATATTACTACTATAAAATGATACATTTAGTGTGAAACTCCTACTGCTAATGATGACTCAGTTGCTCCATTCAGCAGCCTGTGTGGTGTGTGCTTGGCTCGCAGAAGGAGTCCTGTGTATCAGAATTCATCTCAGCTGAAAAGCATGAGTCACAGACAAAAATAAATTCTACAGATAAACTATCACTGTGAATGGACTTGGTAAAATTACTGGCTTCCGTTTCTGCAAATGGATTTAAATATCAAATGAATGTGCATTCATATTCCTCACAGAACAAACTATTTTAAAACTCAAATAGAATAAGAAATAAGGTGGGCTATTCATTGCTGCAGTGCTACCATTATTATGCCCCATCGTAATATGCACCTTTAATTTAAAATAAATACGAAAATGAAATTAGCATGTCCAAAAACTAGTTGTGCTTAATAGATACACAGCTTAAAAAGGAAAAGTCTTCACTTGTGTTGTATGTTTGCAAACCTTTGGCAAATACTACCGTAAATTTTAAAAGGAATTAACTTGAATATTCTGTTTAGAGCAGTTGTTCTCGACCTTTTTTTCTATCACTTGCTCCTCTCCTGATCCACCCACCCTGTGGCATGCGGACCCCACTCCAGTGGAGCTGGGTGTGCAAGGCGAAAGCTAGTGCTTCCCCTTAACTTCCCCATGGGCAGTGGGTGGGTGCTCTAATTATTATAAAGGTGGAACCTAATGTACGCCCTGCCCCAATCGAGCCGGTAGAGGCTAATAATATAATATACACAAGGGTGGACATACCATTACTCACACCTACTAAAATTTGGCGCTCTTTAATCCCCTCATTGGCTATGAGTTCCCTATCACTAGGGTGATGGAATAGGAAGATATTTTCATTGAAATAGGGGTAGAGAGGGGCTTGTGGACACCTAGGGGAGCGAGTGGTTAAAAATTAAAATGGTTTAAATGTAACTATTGAAAAAAAACTTACCTGACTTGGGTCACAAAAAAACCCCATCACCTAATAAATCAAAATCCTTGCACGTGATCCACTCATGGGCAACTGGCTGGTGACTCTTAAAGTATCTCTCTTATGAGAGGCTAACAAAGTGATATCCCACAAGATGCCATGCTGAATTATATTTTTCTTATGTACAGCCGCTACATTGCTTTGTATGCCCTCTTATCACGACTTGCAGGAGACATGTAATTGGTACTTGCCAATTAAGTACCCACTTATTACTGTGTGCAATAGACCTTCTAATTTGTGTTGTACTGTTAGTTTGTTTTCCTTTTTCCATTATTGATGCATATTATTTACTGAATTACTTATGTTCATGGAAACGGAAAACTCACTAAACTTAGATTTAAAACATTGGTTTGTGCAAACAAATTTGAGACACACCAAAGCAAACCATTGACAAAATTCAGTTTAGGTAAATATTTTTTTTCATTTTCTTATTAAACTATTTGAAAAGTTTTCTTTTTAATTTCAGATTAAACTATTCCTTCAAAGCAAAATTTCCACAAATGCACAATTCTAATAATAACTAACTTATCTGCCCTTTCTGTTCTACGCAACTATCAATACTGATAAAGGAAATTGCATATGCCTCATATAAATATTTCAGTGGATTTTTTTCCCCTGTAAGGTTTCTAATATGCTTATTCACCTGGTTTGAAAGGAATCATTATTCATCCAAATTTGAGGCGATCGCTGAGACATCCGAATTCTGTAACTCTGAATCGCCATTTCATTGAAATACAAAACAAATTAATCTAGGAATGCGAAAACCATTTTTGGTTGATGGGTTAAGGGACAGCCACAAAAATGTTGATTGCAATTTATATAACAATAAGCAATTAAAAAATATCCATATGTAATTATATATTATAAATGTAATAAATAATGTGTAAATATAGATTATTTACTGATCCTACTTTATTTCTCTCTATTGGTTACTTCTCACTTGACCTGTTAACAAAATGGTGTGAAAATTGGACCATCTGTGCACAGCTAAATATAAGCACAACATTTATATTCTGTATATATTTTAAAACACACTAACAGGTGCAAACCATTTTGGTTTATCTGAATTACTTTTCCCGAAAATGATGGCATGGACAAAATTTCTCTGAACCAAAACTCCACATAGAGAAACATGATTCATCCCTTTTAGGATGATGCTACTTTTTTCACAGTGCACGTGCAAGTCTAATATATACCCTTACCTAACTCTCATGGTGAGAGAAGTGGTTTAAAAAATGCACTAACTATAACACTGTCTTTATCTCGCATTGTCATCATTTAATTCATAGTACTGTAATTCTTCCAAGAGCTGGAGCTATAACAGTAAGATTTCGAAGAGGGCAATAAGACCTAGCTTCAGGATGAAGGAGCCCTCAGTTTTATAGGCACTATTACTTATGTTCACACAGGTCATTGAGTCCACAAAAGCTCAAGATTCCTTAAGATAAATCCTATGTCTTTTACTAACCTTGGGACAGTTTTTCGCTTAAAAAGTGTTAAACATCTATCTCCTGTTAACACCAAATGTGTATATTGATTCAATTCATCTCTATAAGGAGATGTTGATTGGCCAGGGCTTCGTTTGACTTGTGCTGGCTCTGTCCCTGGACTGCCTCCTTGACAGTATCAGCCAATCCTATGGGGAAGCATTGTGGTTGGCTCAGACCACCACTTCTAATGATGTCAGCAGACAGCAGGCAGGTCGAGAGGCAGACAGGGGCAAAGGCAGCAGCTGTAGAATTGAATACAAGTAAGATTTTACTATATTTAGGGAGGCAAGTGGGGGCTTGTGGGCTAGATGGTGGTTTTAACACTATAGGGTCAGGAATACATGTTTGTATTTCTGACCCTATAGTATTCCTTTAAACCTTTTTTTTTCTCATTTATTATTATTAATATATTTATAAAGCGCCAACAAATTCCATAGCACTTTACAATGGGTGGACCAACAAACATGTAATTGTAACCAGACAAGTTTGACACACAGAAACAGAGGGATTGAGTACCCTGCTCAACGAGTTTACATGCTAGAGGGACTGGGGTAACGTGACACAAAAGGTAAGGGAAGCATTAGGGAAGTAAATTGGTAGAATAGTATTCAATGAAGACTTAGTGTTTTTTTTGTAGCCATTAACAGTTTAATTGATATGCTTTTGTGAAAAAGTGAGGTTTTAATGAATTTTTGAAGGAGGTGAGACTGTTTGAGTGTCTAACGGAAAAGGGAAGGGAGTTCCCCAGGAACAGTGCAGCCATAGAGAAGTCTTGGATATGAGCATCAGAGGTGGGAGTACAAACAGAGGATAGACGCAGGTCCCTCGGCAGACCGTAGGGCCCTAGATTGGAGGATATTATTAGGGAGGATAGATAGGTGGGAGTAGCATTATGTAGAGATTTAAAAGCAAGAACCAGAATTTTTTTATTGAGTCCTATATCTTATGGGACTGAAAGAGGTGGAGGCGTGGGAGGTGAGGGCGGACAGGAAGATGAGCTTCACCTCCGCATACATTATAGACTGCAATGGGACAAGTTAGGAGCATGTAAGACAAGTGAGAAGTGGACTGCAGTAGTCAAGGCGAGAGAGGACAGTGGCATGGACCAGCACCTTAGCCGAGTATGGTGTTAAATAGGGGCGGATGCGCGCAAAGTTTTTCAGATGGAAGCCGCAGGATTTGGCGATAGACTGGACATGAGGGGTAAAGGAGAGGTCGGAGTCAAAGAGAACACCTAGGCAACGAGCCTGCATGGTGGAGCTGATGGTAGCACCATTAACGTGGAGGGAAACAGAAACAGGAGTAGCAACACTTGAGGAAAGACCAGAAGTTCTGTTTTTGACAAGTTGAGCTTAAGGAAGTGGGCAGCCATCCGGTTAGAAATAGCAGAGAGGCAGTCAGAGACACTAGTCAAGAGGGATGGGGAGAGATCATGGGAGGACAGATATATTTGCATGTCATCTGCATAGAAGTGATATTAAAAGCCAAAGGACCTGATGAGTTTACCGAGGGAGGCAGTATAGATCGAGATCAGTAGTGGACCAAGGACTTAACCTTGGGTGACACCAACAGAGAGAGGCTGTGAGAAAGAGCCAGAGAAAGAAATGCTAAAAAAGTGCTGGGTGAGGTAGGAGAAGCACCAGGAGAGAGCAATATCTCATATACCGAGATTACGGAGGATGAGAACAAGCTGTTGATGATCAACAATATCAAAAGCAGAGGAAAGGTCAAGGAGAGTTAGGATAGAGTAGTGACCATGAGATTTTGCAGTAAGTTGATCGTATGATACTTTGGTCAGAGCCGTCCACACAGAGTGCTGAGCATGGAAACCAGACTGAAGTGGGCCGAGCAGAGAATTGGACTCGAGGAAATCTGTCAAGGATCTTGGAGGCAAAAAACAGTAGCGAGATAGGGCGGTAGTTGGATGGAGTGTTAGGGTCAAGGTTGGATATTTTAGAATCGGGGTTACATTTGCATGTTTTAAGGGTAATGGAAATATGCCAGAGGAGAGGGATGGATTGAGAATTCTAGTGAGAGGCAAAGCAAGAGAAGAAGACCAAGTACGGATGAGATGCGAGGGAATAGGATCAAGGGTGCAGGTGGTGGGGCGGGAGGACCGGAGCAGAATATAAACCTCTTCCGCTGTAGCGGGTGCGAATGAGCATAGAACAGAAAAGAGAGTGAGGTTTGAGGAAGTGTTGTAAGTGGAAGGAGAGAGATGAGAGATCTCTTCCCTGATTGTAGAGATCTTGTCAGTCAAGTGAGTTGCAAAGTTATTCAATTTGCATCTGACTCTTGGTAACTGTACACAAAGCTGTTGTGCATTGTATATAATTACTTATACAATTTGCTATATTTTAGTTCTTCTCTGATACTCAGCCTATTTTAACTAGTGTTTTGGATTTTTGTAATATGTCCTTGTGATGGAGCTCCTGTACTCCGGCTGAGCACCTCTGCCCAATTTGCTTCCTAGTCACTTGCTGGGACCCTAAAGAGCCTCAAACTAAGTTGCAAAGCTTGACTGGGGTCCTTCTTTTCACCCAACCCGGCTGCATCCCTTCTTCAAGGCAGGAATCATCCGCTCTTCAGCTTTCCTTCCAGGCAGGTATGCACCTCTGCCTGCTAGGTGATTGCTCTTCTCTTTATAAAGACTCTTGCGGCCTTCAGGTCTAGTTTGCTCTCTTTGATTTGTCCCAAGGCTAGAGGGATCGTGCAGCCAACCAACATGGATCCTAAAAATCCTCACAGGACTCACTGTTCCAAAATGAACTAATATACTCATCTTTTTTCTTGGGACTAGCCCATTGGCTCATTACATAGAAGTAATGGTGACAGCTCAATAAAAATACAAACAATCAAATCACATTAGACAACATACAGGAACATATAATAATATACTGACATAACTATAAAGTGGTGAGGAAGACAATATTTAACACAAAATATCTCTCTTGCCTGCAGAATTAGCAATATGCAAATCTACCTGAATATGCAAATTACCAAGCCTTGCTATTCAGGTAGTGCACATAGTTGTTGCTACCAACACATGGTGCTGTAAAGGCTCCACAGCCAAATCCACCTTCTTGGTAGCATGTGTCAGCTGGACAGGAGAGCACACAAAACATTAAACCACAACCAATTATATCAATTATATTATATTAGTATTATTATTATTATTAATATGATATTTATATAGCGCCATCAAATTCCACAGCGCTTTACAATGGGTGGACGAACAGACATGTAGTTGTAACCAGACAAGTTGGACACACAGGAACAGAGGGGTTGAGGGCCCTGCTCAATGAGCTTACATGCTAGAGGGAGTGGGGTAAAATGACACAAAAAGGTAAGGATAGTATTAGACTAGTGACAGTTGCAGAAGAAGAATCAGTCAGGAGCTATTAACAGTTTAATTGATACGCTTTTATGAAGAAGAATTAAGAATTATTTTATGAAGAAGAATTATACACTCCCTATAATGGGCACAGGGTGACTAAAACATAAGAACTATTTAGGAACCTGTGTAAAGTGTCCTTCTGCTCCCAGTGATAGTGACTACCATCACAGTTCCCTTACCATATTTATACCTTTGTCCTTTTATAGTGTTACGCCAAGCACATTTCATCATTTCACTGATTTGAAGTGGTCATGATGCTTGGAGTCTGTATGTGTAGCTTTTACAGTTTGAAATGATGAACATACAGAGTTTAAGCCATTTGCTGTCAGAGGTGTTACTACAGCTCTAGCAGTGTTATTGGTGCATCATAGTTCTATGCATAGTTGGCATCTGTTGTCAGCACTACCACAATGCTGGCATTTATCCACCAATAGCAGCATGGCATGCTCTGCGAAACTAAGTCAGATTGCCTGCTCACAGGAGAAGGAAGGGCTGCTGAGAAAATGTGATCATGGCGCTGGAACTGAAGCTATTTTCTTGTTTTCATTTATTTATTTATTTTGAAGGGGGCCAGGATAGCATGGGTTACTTTGACCAAAAACAATGTTCTCTTAAAAAACATTTTTTTTTGGTTGGAGTAACCCTATAAAAAAATGATCCATCAGTCTTCACTGCCACTGTGAATGTAGCCTATGATTTATTGTTGAGACACGTAATTTCCAACTCCCTCTTTTTTATCTGCCTTGCTGTGAAAGCCAGTGTTCTTCGAACTTGCACTTAGCTTTGCTCCCAAAAAGCCTAAACTGCTTCTTTAAAACAAGTAAATTAGTCAATTTCTTTGAAACACCTCTGAATCAGGAGGGATGTGTCAAATCCTAGCTTTATGACGGATCCCAATTCCTGAAAATTTATGTGAAATATAGCAGTGAAACCTGTACATTACAAAGGATTGTGCTGTTTATACTAGTTAGCTAACTCAAGAAGACAAGCTCACTATTTCTTTCTATTTAGATTTCATATGATTACGAGTGAAAATATAAAAAGACAGATATGCTCATTTACTTCCCTTAATGTCTTACAGCACTTATCTAACGATTTTTATTGTAGGCACAGCACATTTAACATGGTACAACACTTAACTCATTTTTTTTTTTTATAGTCAACGCTGAACCTTTAAACATAAATATGATTGTGCAAATTTTAATGATTAATTCTCTTTTACAATGTTCCAGTGAGATTCTGCTGACTTAATTATTTTGCAAACAAAAATAAATTATTATACTTAGCAAGATGAGTCATTTTAGAGCTCATCAATTATTACTAGATTATGTGAAGAAAGAAAATGCACCATATATACGCAAGTATAGGAAAAATAATGTTTACTTCTAATTTGCAAACTGCATCATCTTCCTTTCATTACGCTACTTCACTTTTTTTCTTTTGCTTTTGTGTCAAACCTCAAAGGCATTTGAAATGTGGGAAACAAGATAAAAGACTATTGTTGTATGTGTTTATTAATTTATATTCATGTCATACTCATTGATGTGTGATATGACATCTAGGTGTTGTTTGGTGTATTACGGAAAAGTGATTTGTATCACATTTTAGAGATAAATGTTCTCCCACCCTTATTTACCACTCCTTCATGCTGCTACTTTGTGGTACCCATGCTTGTGAATACAAAGGCTAAGCATCTCCAGGCTCCACATTGTTCCCCACTTCTTTTGATTACTCATGGAAGGGAAACCACATATTACTGTACAGAAAGGTGAAATATGTATGCTATGCCATCATACAGCATTAGACAGAGGTTCAAATTAGTGGGCAGTGTCAAGTCTACTTACATGCAGAGACTCTTATGATTCACTTATTAACCTTCACATAATGTTTATGGAGTGTGGGTATGCAAAGTCTTTAATACTAGGCCCACCTGCCAACCTTAAATAAAGTGTAGGGCATTGCATTTTATTAACCATTATATTAACCACCAATCTCTTTCCTGACTACCTGTGTGTTTCAAGAATCCTTGCAGGGTTATTATTTAGTTATCAGTATTTTTTTTTTTGACAATCTTTATTTTCATTTTGTTTGTTTTTTCATAGAAAGTCATACAATACAGTATGTGAAATGTAACACTGATGTATTCAACTCTGCCAAGGTTTACAATCAACTGGACTGTGTTGGTAAAGCTTTCCCCCTGCACGTGGACAATGGGTGGGTCATGTATAGTTGGGATTGGGTGCGAGTGTTCTGTTGTGTCTTAGTTATTGGATCCTTGGACCAAGTAATAGAATGTAACACTGTCATTTTAACAATGTCCCTACTCCATCTCCAATAGTTACAGTATTTTTTAAACCTTGCACACCCAAGAGTTTTTTTCATCTCGCAATATACATTGTTAGTTTATATGTCAGTCTGTCTGTTTATCTTAATATTATGTATTAGGTAGAGTTGAGCGGACACCTGGATGTTCGGGTCCGGCGGGTTCGGCCAAACTTCGGAAAAAAGTCCGGGTTCGGGATCGAACTTGACCCCCAACTTGACCCTGAACCCAAACCCCATTGAAGTAAATGGGGACCCGAACTTTTGAGCACAAAAATGGCTATAAAAAAGTCCTGGAAAGGGCTAGAGGGCTGCAAAAGGAAGTAAAATGGGGGTAAGAGTAGGACAAGTGCCCTGGGAGCCCCCCTCCAACCGCGATCACCGGCGACCGGGTAAGTAATGAAAGACCGGAGGGCGTACAATTACGCCCGGCGGTGTTTAGAGCCACCTAAAATAGGGCGTAATTGTACGCCCTCCGGTCTTAAGGGGTTAATAATATGTAATTTTTTTGAATATTGGATGTATAGTTTTAGAGTTATGAAAGTTGGGTAAAAAAGTGTGTTTTAAAATGTATGGATAATTGGGTTACCTTTCAGGCTAAGGGGAGGAGATGTGTGGGATGTAACCATGGTGTGATTGGGTATTGTGTAATTGTCTGTGGGTGTCTCCCTTGCAGGGGAGAATTGCATAAAAGCAGAGCATGTGTCATTAAAAGTTCAGATCATCTTGTACCTTCATGAAGTTTCGGCTCATGTTTGGGGGATTGGAGAACTACACTCTGGGGATTGCTATAATCACTATGCTCCCCAGGGTATGATCACTAAGCTCTGCTAAGAGCTTGTTCCTGTTCCTGCTCTCTGGAATTTGGAGAGGTCGACCTACTGGAAGCTGGACCCTGGTCTTGGGTCCAGAGTGGGTGGAGACGGCGAGACCCTAACCAAGCTGCGGCGATTCGTGGGGTCTGCAGTGGTTATGTTGTCGGGCAGAGTGCTTGGAGTCCTCAGAAAGCACTAGGAACATCCGTTGGCAGAAGGTACCCGTCGGGGTGCCAGCAGTTCTGTTACAGGTAGCCAACACTGTTTTTTATTTATTTATTTTTTTAATTGGGGTAGCCCCCAAAATATTGGGACATATAAAAAAAGAAAAAAAAAGAATAAGTACACTTGAGTATAACAATGGCTGGATGAGGCCGGTATAAATGTCTATTCTGCACAAGGTACAGACAAGTCTGGTGGGATCCATACCTGGTTCATTTTAATAAATGTGAGCTTGTCCACTTTGGCCGTGTACAGGTGGCTGTGCTTGTCTGTGATAACCTTGTGCCGATAGCACGTCCCTGTGACAGCGACAACGCATTCGGATGTCTTCCCTATCAACTTTCAATGCAATTTTTCGCGCCTACAATGGTGACCACGAGTAACGGGGAATCTGGGTTCGATTCCAGAGAGGGAGCCTGAGAAACGACTACCACATGCAAGGAAGGCAGGAGGCGCGCAAATTACCCACTCCCGACGCGGGGACGTAGTGACGACAAATAACAATACACTACTCTTTCGAGGCCCTGTAATTGTAATGAGTCCAGTTTAAATCCTTTAACTTGGATCAATTGGAGGGCAAGTCTGGTGCAGAGCGACTGACCCATGCGTGCTGCAGCTGAAACTCCACTATCGCCTGCTGTTGCTCGCTGAAGCTGCATCAGGGTCCTGGTATGTGGCCGCACAAACGCTGGTGCTCAACACAAGGGGGCATGCAGTCACCCTGCACCAGATCCTGCTAATGCATTCCACGCTGTGACTCCTAACTTCAACATCAGGCATACTGGGTCCCGGTCGTCCGACCGCAGCCCAGACAGTGTATGGGTCACGGTCACCAGACTGCTAAACCGCGAATGGCTCGTTAAATCTGTTATGGTTCCCTTTATCGCTCCATCTGTTACTTGGATAACTGTGGGAATTCTAAAGATAATACATGCCGACGAGCGCTAGAGGACGGCCGCTCCGCTTTTGCACCCTGCTCCCTCTTATGCTGTGCTGATGCCTCTGTGCCACCAGTGCCTCTTCCTCCAAACTGCACACGTCACTCGCATGACCTTCATTCCACGTTGTTTTGGTGTTTGGTTTTTAACTTTGTAGTTGTGTCTTTACAACATTTAGAAATGTATATTAATGCTTCTGTATATGAAGCGATCACAATAACACTTATTTTTCAATTCTTTAGACTTTCTTGAGAAGCGGTAACTAGCCAGTGTTGCACACATACACCAGATATGAAGTGCAGGCACCAAATTGACTTTTTAGCACCTAAAGAATTTGAATGTTTAAAAATGCGCTGTAAGCACAGTATTTGACGGTTCTATTTGACTCTCAGATATGAAGTGTAGGCAACAAATTGACTTTTTAGCACCTAAAGAATTCATGTTTAAAAATGCGCTGTAAGCACAGTATTTAATGGTTCTATTTGACTCTCAGATATGAATTGCAGGCACCAAATTGACTTTTTAGCACCTAAAGAATTTGAATGTTTAAAAATGCGCTGTAAATACAGTATTTGACGGTTCTTTTTGACTCTCAGATATGAAGTGCAGGCACCAAATTGACTTTTTAGCACCTAAAGAATTTGAATTTTTAAAACTGCAATGTAAGCACAATATTTAACGGTTCTATTTGACTCTCAGAAATGAAGTGCACCGCAGGCCGCAAATGTACTTTTTAGCACCAAAAAGTTAGATTTTTTAAACCAACAATGTAGTAGTAGTATTTAAGGGTTTTATTGGACTGCAAGAAATGCAGTACGCAAATGTACTATTTAGCACCCAAAAAATTGCAGTATTTAAAAATGTTGCCCACTGAGCTACCAGAACAGGATTCAAGTAATGTGCCTGGCACACATGCAGTTGCAAGTGCACTGCACTCTCTGTGGCACTGGGCTCAGGGCAGGGTACAAAAATGTAGTATTATAGCACCCACAAAAATAATCGCTGTTTTTTGAATAATCGTTGTAGTTTGAATAATCGCTGTAGTTTGCAAATTCAACACCAGAATTCTTTCCTAATCTGTCCCTAACAGCTGCAGCATCCTCTCCCTACACTAATAAGAGCTCATGTGCGTGCGGCGCTACGCGACTCCAGCTTATATATAGAGGCTGCGTTACATGCTGCACTGGCCAATCACAGCAATGCCATTATTAGGCATGGCTGTGATGGCTTCTAAGGGCACACGAGTCAAACGCTTGTTGATTGGCTGCCCTGCAGCCTTTCAAAACGCGCCATTAAATCGCCGAACACCGAACTCGTACCCGAACATACACTGATATGTCTGTGTTCAGGTCCAGGGTCCAAAAAATGTAATGTTCGGTTCGCTCAACTTTAGTATTAGGTAAATAAGTATGTGTGGAAACACAGCAAACCTGAAAATAATAAGCAGATTGAAAGATGCACATTTATATTATATTTAGCATACTCTTTGCTTTATTCTTTTGTAAAACATACCAATTTTGCTGTGAATGTAGATCAAAATTATTGTGCATAGCCTATGTAATAGGATAGAGAGATCTTCTAAATACAACACTAAGCAACTGGCATTACATATATAAATACAAAGTGAAAATGTATTGTATGAATGCACTAAATAAGAGAGAGGACATAACAATTTTGCATTTTCAAAGCCAATAAATTGGATTACATTTTGGCAAGGAAACCTTGGAAGAGAAATCGAGGAACTACTATCCCAGCAGTAAAAGCTTGATTTTAATCTGATTTCTTATAATCCACAGGTGATTGTGAATACATTGGCTAAATTGTATTCATCATCTATGAAAAACTATTGAAATAGAAAAAAGTAAATCTCTGGATATTATAACATTACAGTAAATCCATTAGCATTTTCTGAAATGAGTAGCTGCTTCAAATATATTCTGCTTTTCTGAAGTTTATATGTAGAATGTGGGAGTCATTGGTTTTGAAGAAACCCCATGCATCAATATGGTTGTATTTTTTGAACTTATAGGTGAATTTCTTGCAACTTCTAGTATAACATTACTGATGGCTATTGCAACTTTGTGCTACACTGGAGAACATGTAAAACCATTCTCCCCCATCCATACATGTTACTAGAGAATATATTCTTTGCTAGGTGTAGCCATATTGCCCCTACCTCACATGTCGAATACATCCACACCATGTTTCTTGTTGGGTCAACATGCACATAAATGTATGCACATTTGGCTGATTGGTCACTGGGAAATCACTCTGACCTTTCTAACTTATTAGCAGTTGGGGGGTTAGCAGTAGAATACCCCATCACTTTTGTCCCCCTATCTCCTTCTTGGAAGTTCTATGGGCCCAGTTGGGTCTACCACATGGGGGATGCCTTGAAGATGCCAATCACAGATGCTTGCATAATTTTGTTTCTGTCTGCAAATTTTACTCTACTTATTCCAAGGGGATAAACCCTGGCAGGTCCATTGCCTCCTTCCTGGAATGGTTATATTTTCCCATAATTCCTATAAGTGGGCCTTACCACTATTTGCCATGCTTTTCTTATGGGTTTTGAATGAAAGGGTGTGTCTATATAGTATTCACATTTTAATGCAGCAGTGTATTTGTATGTAGTGTTGAAGTTTGAATGCTGAGATGTATACTCATATACATTTACACTGCCACACACACACTGATACTCATATACACAGACATACACAAACACATCATTATACACAGACACACATAGATACAAAAACACTGACACACACACAGATACACATGCAGATACACAGTCGAACACTAACACACATACAAATACACAAACACATACTAACACCCATACGGATACACAGACATTCTAATACACATAGACATACACATACATACAAATACACATACACATTAATACACATACAGATACACACACATACACACACACTGACACATATTCAGATACAGAAACACACAATGACACTCATACACATGCGAACACCGACACACATACAGATACACAGACACACAGGAGCCCATATTGAAACACAGATAAAAATTGATATACAGACACACAGTTAACACAAACAGACATATACACACAGATAACACACACAGATACCATATACACACAGAGAGATAGCACATGCACACAGATAACAACACATAAACAGAATGAGCCCACTACTTTTTTTAGACATCTCCCCCTTTCATACCTTTTTGATGCAGGAGCATGGCATTCCTGGGGTCCAGTGGAATTGGGCACACTGTAATGGGAGGCTTCTCTCCCTTGCTCTCATTTATCTCCCTCCTCTCTTGTGCTGTCTCCCACATGGTTCCATGGTAAGCTGGGAGGAAGTAACTTGTACTCACTCACTTACTCCCAGCACCGCGGGTTCACACAGAGCAGGAGCCCAATCGCACTGCTATTGGGCCATGGCATCTGAGTGGGCCCCTGTTTAACGATGGCCATCGCGCTAAGTGCATTGACCACCTGTTTGGCCCCTTGAGCACCAGCTGCACCAGCTGCACCAGCTGCACCAGCAGTAGTTCTGCCACTGCCCAGACATAAATATACATATGTTCACAGAGACATCCATTCACACACAAGGATACTCATGGTCAGGCAAACACTCTCAGGCATATACACAGGTAGAAATTGCCAGAAATACACACAGACCAATTTAGATTGCGATGGCATATCTGTATTTGTCATGTGTGTATCTCTGTACATCAGTGTGTTTGTTTGTGTGTGTATGCATATACCTTTATCAGACTATGTATATGTGTTTGTGTATTAGTGTGCATATTTATGTGTGTAACAGTGTTTATATGTGTGCATGTATCAGTGTGTATGTGTGTGTCTGTGGCTGCAATGTGAGGATGCTATGGCATGGACAATGCAAAGGTAAAGTGGCAACATATATAGTATACATATAAATACAATACATGGGAAACATATATAAAGAACATATAGGATATGGATTATAGAATATGCTGGGAGAATGGCCATGACACTATTTTCTTATCTTCAATCTTATATTTTGGTAAATTATTTTTTTAAAGCTTTTTTTCCCAACCAAAATTTTCATTTTTGTTTCCAATTACCCCTTCATACTGGCACTTATGTATACACGACTGCCAGGCTATGCAACTGTACCCCACAATCGTGTAAAAACAATTAGCATTATTGCAAATTAAATTAGTTTATTTCAAATTCATTTTGTTTGCAATTTATGCCATAACTACAGTCAGACAGCTCACAATGCAGCAGCACAGAGAGCCTTGACACTGCAAGCCTCAAACGTTTGATACAGAGACTAGCTCTCTGTATCCAGTGCTGCAAGCCTACCTTTCAATATAACTATCTAACTATAGCTCTTTATGCACACACAATGAAAACCCTATTTTTCCCCCAACTATGGATGATAGTGGGTACCTCATGTTTGGCTTGACAGAGTCTAGAGCAGTCACTGATCTTTACTTACTCCGAGACTAAGATATGTTACCAATTATTTTCTCATATCATTTCCCCCTGCAGTTGCGACTATTATTTTTTCTACAGACCAAGACAGTGTTCATGGCATCTAAATGAATACATTCTGTCGGTCAATTTTCATTGAAGAAGAGCAGAGGAGTTCTCATTAACTATTTCTCAGTTAACCTTACTACAGACGTTACTAAGATGATCATTTGTGAGTCTCAAAAAGTTATCCCCCATGGACACTTGTTTGCGCTCTGCTTTGTACATAAGAAGCAGCATACCCAAAGTACTTTCGTCAAGAAATCTGATTCGGAGGGGATGCATAAACTTACACATGATGAAATTATTAATATGTCCCGACAAAAAATGAGGCCAGCTAGCCGACATTCTCAACATGTTGTTTAAGCAAAGATTTTCTCTGAGTGTGGATGCCTCCTGGGATTATTTTGCCATCCTCAATTCTATTAGCAGAACTTGTATTATAGCTATGTCGTATCCCTGGGAAATACAGATGGATAATGACTATATTTGCACAGCAGACCTGAGTAGATTGAATGCAATCACAGTTGCAACCCTGGTGGAACCAATCAGAATGGAAGATCTTAGTCTTGCCCTGAAGATGAAAATGGGTTGCTCTCAGGGGAGGGCAGCATACCACTTTTATAAGACCTTCTTTACTGAGTTGAAATAACTGCTCTGAGATGCGCTTAACTCTGTTTTGGAAATTAATTCACCTCCACAAATATCACAGTCTTATCCAAATCTGTGCTCAAGTTATTTCCCTATCTCCAACCACAATTTAGATATTAAATTACTCGCTCAAATTCTTCCCCCTCTTCTTTACAATGACCCTGAAGCCCTTCCACCAATTCAAGGCCGGGTAGCAAATCAGACAATGACACCATAAAATATTAGCATACGCTGATGACCTACTGGCCATTGTTACTGGCCAGGAGTCCTCCCTGCGGGTGATGCTCACAAAATCTACATGGTTCACTTTTGAATCTTAAAAAAAGTAAACAAAATCACAAGATTTCACCATCTACATTCTTCAGGTGTGGCAGCTTACCATCGCCAAGTCATTTCCATGTAGGTGGTGCCCAACACAAATGTGCTATTTGTTTGCTTGGCTCATTAAAGACCTATCATAATTATTTAAAATGGATTTTCTCCCAGTACCTTTCTCCTACACCACCTGTAGATGTATTTTTGCATCTTCTGGATTGGCCACATTAATGCAGTCAAAATGTCAGTATTAAGACTTCTCTGATTTCCCTTTCAAACAAGAAGTCACGTAGAAGTCCGGAGGTTTGTATGGCAGAGTAGGTCTCTGAGTTTGGTTCATTCACAACTAATCCTCTCAAAGCTTAAAGAGGGCCTTGCCCTACCTGATTTAAAAAAAGTACTACATTGCCACACATTTTTCAAGAATTCTATTCTTGTGCACAGCAGGTCTGCATAAGTCTTGGCTATCTCTCTGGAAAGTGATCATGTCACGATGGACCAGCAGCTCTTCTTTGTCTCTTCCTTGACTTGGGAGATGTATTTACACTTTTATTACCATTGGAGTACTACTAAAAACACCTGAAGAATACTAATGTAGTATTTTGATTCCATAGAATATTTTTATTTTTGCAATATTGAAATAACTTGATACTTTCTGCGTTTCTTTAGTACACTTTCTATACAACATTTAAAGACACAGGAAGCCTACAAATTTTCTAGATAGAGGATACATAGCTCTCAAACTTTTAAATGGACAACGAGAAACACTATCATTTTAGGGGTGTGTGTCATGTTTCTGAGCAGGTCACAGAGGAGACTTATGCCAGGGTTGACTTGAGGTTCTTTATTTGGAACTTTAGGCATGTTTAGACAAGGAAACAGGATATGAAAGGAAAAGGAATAATAAAGAGGGAGAAAGCAGAACCTATAAAAACGGGATTATAGGTAAGTATAATAGTAAGAGGAAAATCTATAAACCCCAAGTAGCTCATCAGGTTACAGGTATAATAAGAGAGAAAATACCTATAAGAGAAATTATAGGTAAGAGACAAACAATATATAATAGAACAGAGATAAACAGAATATGAAACTATAATGAAATCAGGTTGAATAGACATTTAGTAAATCAGAGTCCATTGGTTGAAGGCAGTAATGCAGTTATAGATAATTGCAGTAAGGTTACTCAGGAATGAAAAGAAAAAAAGAACAAGTGAAATTACAAATCCCACTGTTCAGTGTAGGACAAGGATGGGTATAAATGGGCATGTACCCTGATAAATTAGGAACAGAAAAAATGCCTCAGGGTGCTCAAGACGGTAAAAAGGCATAAAGCCCTTTCCTCTAAAGACGCCTCTGAGGTATACCCACAAAAAATAAAATTAACTCATAACATCTGAGATACGTGATAAGAAATATAAGTAGTGAAAGAGTAAAAGAACGATCTTTATTACTTAATGTCTGTTCGAGTCATCTAGACTCCTTAGCAAAGAAAACTAGTAACCATAAAACCAAAATGTATAGGTGATTTAGGAGGAAGAAAAGAGGGTGGGGAAGGAGTAGATCATATAGTATATTAGCTAAATAGTGTCTGTAGAACGCTAAATATAGCTTATATGGGTAGGTGTTAACAGGTGATCACAGGTTAATAGAGGCTTATCAAGTTGTAAAAGCCCCGGGTTAAAGTCCCAAATGAGATATAAAGTATTTTATAAAGTAAAAATAGTAATGTCAGTCCCTAAGGTATATATAATCCTCTTTAGTGCAATGAGAACATAGATAGAGTTTCTAATATAATCTCTAGTATGGTTTATAAATCATTTGGTAGAGCCCTATTAGACTCCAAATATATCATACAAAGAAAGATCTATATTGGTTCGATTTGTAGAAAAGATTATAAAGAGTAAGTCGCCTCCCTAGACGCTATAGCAAAATGATGATAACAAAAACGGAATAATATTATTCCTATAGCTGATATCTAGAGTCCCTGATAGAGCTGTTACGAAAGGTAAGGTATAGGCTAGACTACATATCGATGAAAATTCCCACTTGCTAACTGTCCAGCCAAATGTAGCAATAAATCATGAGAGAGCTACCCCAGAGGATAAAAAAGCGGAAAATAAGACACACCCCCAGACAATACGTCATGAAGAGGTGACGTCAGCTGGATGGTGGCTCGTCTGGCTAAGTCCACAAAGCGGAAAAACAATTACCGTTTTACCTTTTGATACATAGTAGCTAGAAAGTGTAACAGTATATTCATTAAATATGTAGCGATGTAATACAATATTCTTTTCGTCCCATTTACCAATGGGATAAGCTCAATTTAACTCAAAATTATTATTTTCTGTGAATTTACTTTTTAGATTAAAATTTGTGCATTTTTGCAACTCAGACCTTTTGTTGTGTTAAGTTCTCCTTTTAATTATGAAAGATACAAACTTAGCTATATACAACATTGTTATGTCTTAATATTATTGATGAATATGTGATCTCTAATAGGAGAATATACCCCTCTCTTTTGGATACCTAACAGTTATCACAATAAATTAATTGAATTTACTATACTCCTAATATACTGTTACATTCCTATTAGATTATAGTCACATTTCTAAGTTTTGTATCTATTTACACAACGTTGAACTAAAGGTTTTCTCAGTGTATCCAGTTAGCCTGTATTACATCGCTACATATTTAATGAATATATGGTTACACTTTCTAGCTACTATGTATCAAAAGGTCTGTAGTATGTTAGATACATGTAACCACCGGTTTTCTGGCACTTTAGAACGGTAATTGTTTTTCCGCTTTGCGGACTTAGCCCAACGAGCCACCATCCAGCGGACGTCACCTCTTCATGACGTATTATCTGGGGGTGTGTCTTATTTTCCCTTTAAAAGGCGGTTTGGTTACCAGGTAGTTTTGCACTCTTGAAAAAGGCGCCTGAGAGCGCCGAAACTCGCGTCGAGTCCTGACGCTTTTTTATCCTCTGGGGTAGCTCTCTCATGATTTATTGCTACATATGGCTGGATAGTTAGCAAGTGGGAAGTTTCATAGATAGGTAGTCTAGCCTATACCTTACTTTTCGTAACGAGTCCTGACGCTTCTTTATCCTCTGGGGTTACTCTCTCACGATTTATTGCTACTTTTGGCTGGACAGTTAGCAAGTGGGAATTTTCATCGATATGTAGTCTAGCCTATACCTTACCTTTCGTAACAGCTCTATCAGGGACTCTAGATATCAGCTATAGGAATAATATTATTCCGTTTTTGTTATCATCATTTTGCTATAGCGTCTAGGGAGGCGACTTACTCTTTATAATCTTTTCTACAAATCGAACCAATATAGATCTTTCTTTGTATGATATATTTGGAGTCTAATAGGGCTCTACCAAATGATTTATAAACCATACTAGAGATTATATTAGAAACTCTATCTATGTTCTCATCGCACTAAAGAGGATTATATACCTTAGGGACTGACATTACTATTTTTACTTTATAAAATACTTTATATGTAATTTGGGACTTTAACCCGGGGCTTTTACAACTTGATAAGCCTCTATTAACCTGTGATTACCTGTTAACACCTACCCATATAAGCTATATTTAGTGTTCTACAGACACTATTTAGCTAATATACTATATGAGCTACTCCTTCCCCACCCTCTTTTCTTCCTCCTAAATCACCTATACATTTTGGTTTATGCCTTTTTACCGTCTTGAGCACCCTGAGGTATTTTTTCTGTTACTCAGGAATGAAGCAATCAAGTATGGATAGTCAATATTATCCAGGTAAGTTGTGATGGATCCGGTTAAATGTCCAATAGAACAAAAGCTATAAGGTACATAGGTATTAAAAGTCCAGTAAAAATTAAAGCAGGGTGATATTGTTGTTCAGGTTTTGTTTTACCAAGCTTCTTTGAGAAGAGCAGACTGGAAACAAGCAGGTTTGATGAGTAGATCAAGATGGTTCAAAGTAAATCTGATTTCATCAGGTTTCTCTAAATGAACCAGGAGCAGAAGACTTGCCAAGTTCAGTACAATAATTTCTCTCATTGTGAAGGCCGTTTGGTTTAGTCGTGTGTGGCCTTTTATAGCATAGTTCAGGTGATTATTTTAGGCAGGTGTGAGAGACTGAAGATAGTCTAGTTGTTAGGGAGGCCACATGTGGTGGAAAACTGGTATTGCAATAAACTAAAATAGAAGAAAAATAAACATATTAATGGTTGTCAGGATAGGATCCTGACAGTGTGTGTCCAAGGGAGGGGCTGTCAAGAAAAAAATTAGGTGTCTTACTTATAACAATTTATGCAACCAAAATGTAATTTAGAAGAAGAACAATGTATCCTAGTTGAACAGACTGATTGCTGAACTCATTTATTGTAATTTAAAGAAAAATTTGTATTTTTGCTCTGGAGTTCTGTTATACACTCAGAAACAACAAAAATATGGAGCTTCTAGAAAAGAAGGCATTAGGATAGAAAAGGGGTACAGAGGGATTTGGATCAAAATAGGGGCAGTCCCTACTAATCAGGGACACTTGGGAGGCATGAGGATAAAGGATAGGTGAAATAAAAGTCATAGGATATTGAGTGTGCACATGGCTTTCTATGCTGCATACTGGAATGAGACTTTTCAGTGAACAGAAAGAGTAAGGCATTGTGATTTGGGCCTTAATTACCTGTGAGATACTTAATGAGTAGTCTTCATGTTCATATAATTCCCTGACAGTGTAAGTACACGTTTGTCAATTGTAAAATCTCAAATTAAAATGAAAATCAAACATAGACCTCATTGAATTGACTTGGGTATGCTATTCAAATAATTCAAATCTGTAAGAAAAAACAAAAACTTTCCAAACAATTTAACTTTAGAAGTTACCATTACAAAGTTTTTCTTCAAATAGTTTCTAACAGATTTGAATCATTTGAAAAGCTTATCTAAAAATAATACATTGAGGCCTTAGTGATGTGTACGTGACACGTACAACAATTGATGTTAAGGTGGACAAGTTCAGGTAATATTTTCAGCGTTAGTGTTGGACCATAATCCTACTAGTTGCTAATAGACTTTGGAAACAGAGCATGATACTGAGAGTGGATTGTTCCGTCAGTGTATTAGGAATACTTTTAACAATAGTGTTCATATTTAATAGTTATTTCCATTTAAAATGCATTTAAGATATTGCTAATAATAAAGCTATAATAGTCAATAACAGTTCATGTAGACATTGACAGGCATCATAGTTAGCCAATAACATGGTTTCTTCCTGTTTTGTAGAAAGTTTATTGCAGAAAATTACTTTTACAAATGTATTTCTGATTTTAATTTCCAGTTATGAGTTACAAGGTGGAAAGTGCTTGTTTTTTTATGGGGTTTTTTTTTTGCAGCAGTTGACTAAATAGCACCTTCCTAATCTTTTTAAACTGTGTTTAATTTCTTGAAACTAGAGGGTATGTTGCACCGAGCAGAGTAGATGATTAATTTATTATCAGGCTGTGATTAGAAACATTACAGCACAATGTAGTTTAGGGCAGTGTGAAAGTGCTAGAAACAAAAAATCAATACAAGCAAAGGCTACAAAATTCCTAGCTACAGATTCAACCTTATCAGTCTGCGAATAAACCCTGATTTACAAAGTGTTTTATCAATCTCATAATAAGAAAGCATAGCATAATAACAGAGCACAGAGGTGCAATCAGAAATGATACATCCTTGTTATGTACCAATTTTATCTGGCTGCAAAGCAAAGCTTTATGGGAGACAAAGAGAAAAGTAATGTCAGAAAATTTACTAGCTACATTGTAACCCTGTGTAATATTGGAATGATCCATAACTCAGTTCAATCAGCCTCTCAAGTAGAGAGGAAGCAAAAATCAATTAGACCACCGGCAGTCACTGATTATAAGAGCTCCCCTGACTAATCGGCGGTTCATGCACTCCTCTATGGCAGAAATTGCATCACATACTCAGTATATTTCAGTAAGAAGATAATGTTGACTCTGTGAAAGAAGGCTCTAGGGTAATGGAGTGGATCAACATTTTATTCAATCTGGAAATTATTTTGTATGCATTTGCTGTATCTGCTTTTTGGAGCACACATCTCTATGTTAGTATGTTTAATATTTATGTTATTTAACTATATGTTTCTCAATAACTGCAAGAACTACAATTGCAATAGGATGAAGTGGTATGGGTACCTATAGTGTCCCTTTAATTCTATCGGCTGCAAGTCTCAAATGAACAAAAGCAAGAGTAAGAGCCCAAAGGTAAGAAATTGCCTTAAAGAAAGCTAGTGTGGGACACCCATCTGTCCCAGGCAACAGCACACAAAAAAATATTTGAATGAGATGTTTGCCTGGATGAAGTTTTATTCTCTGTAGAGTCATCTTTAATACCAACCTACAGGCTAAGCAATATCCCTTTTATGTTCTGGGCAGGTAAGATTAAATGAATTGTCTAGATATATTTTGAGAGTTTCCAGGTTATATAAAACCCAATAGAAAGAAAAAGAAAAATGTGTTTACCCTCATCTGAATGAAAGGTGTTGAAGCTCCACTCCCAGATATCTTTAATAAAAAAAATAAAAAAATTAGCAACAACAAAAGGTACACCAAAAAGCTGCATATTTAATTTCAGCAATGAAAACTCTAACGGGTACTTGCAAAAGACATAACACAAAAGGAGTCTTATACAGAATTTTCTTTTGATCCAATATACTTTAATGCATTAAATAAAAAGTCTGTTACAATTTCAGCTATCCCCGTGAGTGCGGTTTAGTGTATCTACCTAGCTCAGTGGGCAGACGCCACCCACGCCAGTGTGAGACACTCTAATCAGTAACATCTCATTCTGTTTCTGATCTGTGGGAGCAGATCCTATCCCATCATTTGCTATCCAGCAGGGGATTAAAGGATAAGTAGTATATCCTCAAAGAGCAGTTCAAACCATCACATACGATAATTTGAACTGCTCTTTAAACTCAAAGTAGCCATTTACCTGCATTCAATTTATACACAGCCGGGTTTATTGTGAACCAGGCTGTGTATTAGCATCAACTGAGTTGTGCAGTCTGCATCTCGGCTCAGTCTTGGGAAGGAGAGAGAGACTTATGTATTGTGCAAGCAAACCTACAAGATTCAGCGCACTCATTCACTAAACAGCAATTTTAAAGCTCACAGAATGAAACAGTTACATATCTAAAAAGAGGCTTGCGTCCATCAAGTTCAGCCTTCCTCACATTTGTTTTTTGCTGTTGATCCAAAAGAAGGCAAAAAACCCAGTTTGAAGCACAATTTTGCAACAAGCTAGGAAAAAAATTCCTTCTTGACCCCAGAATGGCTGTCAGATGTATCCTTGGATCAAGCAGTTATTACCCTACATTGAAAGATTATATCCTTGAATATTCTATTTTTGCAAGTATGCATCTAGTAGCTGTTTGAACATCTGTATGGACGCTGATAAAACCACTTCTTCAGGCAGAGAATTTCACATCCTGATTGTTCTTACAGTAAAAAAACCCTTTCCTTTGCCTTAGATGAAATCTTCTTTCTTCCAGTCTAAACGCATGACCTCGTGTCCAATGTAAAGTCCGGTTTGTGAATAGATTTCCACACAATGGTTTGCATTGGCCCTGAATATATTTGTATAATGTAATCATATCCCCTCTCAGGTGACATTTTTCTAAACTAAATAGGTTTAAATTTGTTAATCTTTCTTCATAGCTGATATGTTCCATTTCTTCTATTAATTTTGTAGCCCGCCTCTGCACTTTTTCTAGTGCTTTAAGATCCTTCTTTAGAACAGGTGCCCAAAATTGCACAGCATATTCAATATGTGGTTTTACCAGTGATTTATAAAGAGGCAAAATGATATTGTCGTCCCGAGAATGTATGCCCTTTTCCATGCATGACAATACCTTACTGGCCTTGGCCACTGCTGATTGACTTTGCATATTGTTGCATAGTTTGTTGTCTATAACAATTCCCAAGCCCTTTTTGTGTGTTGTTATCCCTAATTCGCTTCCATTAAGGGTATACGTTGCTTGTGTATTCTTTACGCCGAAGTGCATAACTTTGCATTTTTCAACATTAAATTTAATCTGCCATTTGAGTGCCCAGTCCCCCAGTCTATCTAAATCCCTCTGCAGCAAAGTAATATCTTGCTCACATTGTATTATTTTACAAAGTTTTGTGTCATCTGCAAACACTGAAACATGACTTTCAATGCTGTCTTCAAGATCATTTATAAACATGTTAAATAGAAGGGGTCCCAGAACAGACCCCTGAGGGACACCACTTGCCACCTCTGTCCAGCTTGAAAATTTACCATTAATGACAACTCTTTGTACTCTGTTTCTAAGCCAATGTTCTACCCAAGAAAAAGCATTTTCATCTAGACCGATTTCCTTGACTTTGAACACTAATCTATTGTGTGGAACTGTATCAAATGCCTTGGCAAAATCCAAATAGATAACATCCACTGCAACACCCTGATCTATACAGTATTATTTAAAAAACACCTAATCTAGGCAAAAATAATGGTGGTTTAGTTACAGTACATGATCATACATTGCATAAGCTTGCCACAACGCCAGTGTACCCCATTCTTGGCAGGTCCTATACTAGCACCCGAATTATTGTGCAAGCAACATAGTACAGTACAATATGCATATATTATTATATGCAACCAGGAATTGTTTCAGCCCTAGTGTGGGCTGTCATTGCAGGTGTTGATTTTTACAAATTGTTAACTCACTTTCATTAAAGGACCACTATAGGCACCCAGACCACTTCAGCTTAATGAAGTGGTCTGGGTGCCAGGTCCAGCTAGGATTAACCCTTTCTTCTATAACATTTCTTCAGAGAAACTGCTATATTTATAATAGGGTTAATCCAGCCTCTAGTGGCTGTCTCATTGACAGCCGCTAGAAGCGCTTCCGCACTTCTCACTGTAATCTTTTTTTTTTTTTTAATAAATATTTTATCAAATATTTCTCAATAAGAATACAAAAATATACAATTTACAGACATAAATACTCAAACAGAAGATGATTATAACGTATCATCCAGTGTTACATATAAGACATAAAAACATACAAACACAATCAAAACAGCGTATTTATGGGTTATAGCTTTTACCCTAACCAGGAGTTATTATCCTTATCTCAAAAATTCATTATTTGTTGATACGTGTCAATCATTTGACTGATAAAGGTCTTTCAAGGATCTTAATCCATTTATCCCAAATTTGATATTTCTCCGTATTAATACAGAAATTAGAAGATATTCCTCTTTCCATCTTACATTGATGAATAATGGCTTCTTTACATTGTTGCCATGAATCTATTATCGTCTTTTTCCAATTCCTGGCAATAGACAATTTAATAGCCATCAATGTGTGGATTAAGAAATATTTCTCATCTTTCGCTAGTTGTGGTAATTTTAGATGTAGCAGTACTATTTCTGGTGCCCAATTTTGTGTAGTGCCAAATAATTTATTAATTTCAACTAAAAAACAATCCCAAGCTCTCTTTAACGGTATACAGTTCCACCATATATGCAATTCATCAGCATCTTTTGCACCACACCTCCAGCACCCCTGACTATCAGTATGTGAAAACTTTTGTATCTTTGCCGGTGTCATATACCATCTATTTACTAATTTGTAATGCGCCTCCATAATATTTAAGCAGTGGACTGTGGAGTAAACTGACTGAAGAGCCATATTCCAATATTTTAGGTCAATTTTAATTTGCAGATCTCTTTCCCACTTAGTCTTGGCGGGAGGATGGATCTGCACTTTAATTGAATTTATTATCTCCACACATTTTGTTAATATCTTTGTGTTTTTTTCCAAGTTTATCAACTTATTTAATTTAAAAATTGGAAGATCATTAAAGGACATAATCTTCTTTTCGTCAAATAGATCTGAAATTTTGTTAATGCCATGTCTAGTCCACTGACTGACATCTAAATTTTCTATCCACTTCATCAGGTATCTGAATGGTAATGCAGGCAAAATTTTATCCTTTAAATCAATTTGTTATTTGAAATAAGTCCAGAATTTAACATGGGGTTTTAATATTATGTTGTCTGTTTGACATGGCTTATGTTTATTACGGGCAAGGATTCTTATGGGCCACAACAATTTAAACCTGTTGTGTGGTTCCGAAATATCTTCTCCCTCTAACTCATGCCAATCTTGTGGGTGTGTATCCTGATTAATTGTAGCTACTGTATGCAGCAGCTGGGCAGCTTGATGATACAAAAAAATATTAGGAAGTCCTGTTCCCCCTTGTTTATATTTCATATACATAAGGTCTTGTCCTATTCTGGGCTTCTTGTTAAGCCAAATATAATTTCTAAAGATCTTATTGATATTTGTTAGCCAGTGGGTTTGTATCGGCATTGGAATCATCCTTAATAAGTAAATAGATATATAGGAAAGATATAAGTCCTTATGGAATTAACTCTTCCCCACCAGGATATCTCAAGTTTACTCCATTGTTTAAGGAGATGAGTTGTTTCCTTTATTAAAGGGATTAGATTAGCTCTCATAATGTTTACAGGGTCATATACTATATTTATCCCCAAATATACAAAGCTTTTCTTCTCCCATTTAAAATCATATTGTTTATTTAAAAAATTATATTCAGCCACATCTATATATATAGAGAGAGAGAGAGAGGCAATACCACTGTTTTTTGAATGTTAAGTTTATAATTTGTAAGAAAACTAAACTGATCTATTTCTTCCATTACTGCTGGAACTGAGTGAGCTGGATTCAATAGTGTTAACAAAATATCATCAGCTGACTTATCTTTAACTCTTTTCCTTCTTACGAAAGCCTGTTATATTAACATTTGAATGTATGTCATGAGCCAGTGGTTCCGCCACTATGATGTAAAGAAGTGGGGAAAGTGGGCAGCCCTGACGCGTACCGTTTGAAATCTCAAACCAATCAGACCTGATTCTCCTTCCCACTATCCTGCCCAATGGAGAGGAATAGAGGGCCATAATTGTTGAAAGGATCTGTCCCGAGAAGCCAAAGGCCTCTAAAGTTGATTTCATATAATTTCAGTTAACCCAATCGAAAGCTTTCTCCCCATCGAGCGCCATAGTGAGAAAGGGGTTTTTTGTGGCATGTACCTTAGCATAAATGTTTTTAATTTTCCTAATATGATTAGACGATGTTCTCCCGGGGACAAATCCTAATTGATCTTCTGATATTAAACTCGAGATTATACTTTTAATTCTTTTAGATATAATTGATGCATACATTTTATAATCGTTATTTAATAAAGCTATCGGCCTATAGTTGGCAATCTCTTCTGAATTTTATTTTGGTTTAAGTATAGGAGCAATATTGGCTGCTAACATATCATTCGAATCATATCATTCCCTGAAACCCTGAACGAGACTATCTTTGTAGATTTGATTAAAAAAAAATCTACAAACCCATCTGGGCCTGGCGCTTTATTTTTTTCATTACATCAATAGCCTCTATAATTTCTTGAGCTGAAATGTCTTCATTCAGTTTGTTTAGTTGGGAGTTAATTATTTTGGGCAGCTGCTTATCTAAAAAATATTTTTGTAGATCTTCTTGAGTTGCTGTTACTGGTAGGTTATATAAATCATAATAATATTATTTAAAGGCCGCCCCCATTTTGACTAGATCAATTATTACATCATTGCCTTGTTTTATTTTATTTATTAATTTGGCCTTTTGATGTGCTTTAACTCTGTTAGTAAGAGGTTTATCAGCTTTATTCCCCCTGTTATAGAAATTGGTTTTCATATATTGTAAATTCCTATTCGCTTTAGCTATTAAAATATCATTAATTTTACTTTCAATTATCCTTATTTGATTTGCTTGGGCTCTCATAGGAGAGGTTATATTTATTTTATGGCTTTTGCTTAATTCAATATATAACTCTGAAAGAGATTTCCCTTTACTTATTTTTTCGTGCGCAGCCATACTAATTAAGTGACCTCTTATAACACTTTTGAACACGCACCATTTTATCATAGGTGATACCCCATCCTTATCATGATCTATCCAGTATGTATCTATTGCCTTAGCAATTTGTTCTTTGTTATCTTCCGGGATTAATATTTTCTTGTCCAATTTCCACTATGGTCTTTGTCTAATAATCTTTCAGGTGCACCTTTACCATGTTATGATCAGACCAGGTGGTAGACAGTATATTAGAAGATTTTATTCTGCCCAACAAATTACGCTCTATTAAGATTAAATCGATTCTTGAATATGAACAGTGGGTCTTACTAAAACAAGTGAAATCTCTATCGGTAGGATGGAATATCCTCCAACAGTCTAACAGAGCTGCATTTTGTATCATATTACTCAATTTCTTAGCTTGATTAAAAACATTCTTATAGGGTATTTTACCTTTTTCAGACCTCTTATCTAATTTGGGGTCAATTACGGAATTAAAGTCGCCTAGAACTATGAGAGCTCCTTGCTTGCTTTTTCCTACTTTCATTAAAACTTTTTGTATGAACTGTATCTGTGAAGAATTCGGTGCATAAATATTGACTATTGTATATAATTCTTCATCGATACAACAAATTAATATAATCCATCTGCCCATTTTGTCTATACTCTGGTATTTTATGGAGACGTTTACTTTAGCTGAAAATAAAATCGCTACTCCTCTTTTCTTTTTCTCTTTAAATGATGAACAAACAGAAAGAGGAAAATCTAAGAATCTGAATTTCCTTTCATCAGCTTGTCGCCAATGCGTCTCTTGTAGACGCACTATATGGGCGTTTTCTGTTTTCATACGGTCAATTACTAATTTCCTTTTTTGTGGTGAATTAAGACCTTGTACGTTGATAGTCACAATATTTACCATTTATCAAAAATGTTTAACCTAGTATACTAGGCATCCTCCAATTTATGGCTCGTGTCATTTAACTAGTAATAAGGCGTAGATATCTTCTATTCACTTTCAAGTATTTACACATAAATATCAATTTTCCTGAATACATTTCTATATATTTTACTCCTTTTTCATTAATATCTAAAAGGAGAGAGAAAAAAAAAGTCTATTACCCTTCGTTTATCTTTACTATACTTCTCTATTAATAGGATTCCAGATTTAAATCGTATATTTCTTCAAGATTAACTTTTTTTTTGGCCCTGTTTTAAGAGTTCATTCTTTTGTGCCTTGTTCCCATTTATTACTTTAGCTCTTCATTTAAATAATTAAATCATAACCGTGAGTATAAATAATTTTATCCTTTGTGCTACATTTGTCAATTCCTAATCCTACTAATTTCAATTGTATTCACGCGTTTGGTATCTTTTTTAATCTATATCTCGTGCATGATATTTGTGAATTCTGTTCTTTTTATATTCTTACTCTTTCTTAACCAAACTTTATAATTTAAATATAGTACAAGATTAATGCTTGACTCCTAGCATTTAATAATAAATCGTGGTTGTGCATTCTGACGTCTATTTTACATATATTATTCATAACAATTATTGTTGCTATACCTTTTAATATCTATATGTGCATTACACCTTATGACTAGCTACCATATATGCTACTCAATATGGCCAATCTATACTCTCTTTTCCCGAAACCCCCCCCCCAAAAAACGTACATATATATATACAGATTATTCAAATAGTGACAGCAAAGTTCATATCTTTAAACCATTTTTCTATTGCCGGTACATCCGAAAATGACTATGTTTTTGCCTCATAAGAAACCATGATTTTGCTTGGATATCTCCACGAATATTGAATATTCTTTTGCCTTAATATCTTTGTGTATGCTGAAAACGGTTTTCTTTTCGCCCTAGTATGGTATGATATGTCCGGGAAAATGGCGATATCTTTATATGGTTCTTTTAACCTGGTCATTCTTGCTGTTCTTAATAATTGTTCTTTAATCTTATATGAGGCGCAACATATAAGTACATCTCTTGAGGCAACTTGTGCCACTGTATCCGGTTTCATGATTCTATGGCACCGCTCCAGAGCCTGTAAGGGTTTTATCAATTGAATGTCTAATTGTCGAAAAAGATCCAAAATGTAATCTTGCAGTTTTTCATTAGTGACTGACTCTGGAATTCCTCTAAATCTTAAATTATTATGCCTCATTCTATCTTCTAGGTCAGCGATTTTTAATTTCAAATCTGGTATTCTTTTCTTAGCATTTTCTTGAAGATCTTCAGCTATAGCTTGCTAATATTCTAAAGATTCTATTTTTTCTTCATTTATTTTTACTTTCGTGTCTATCAATAGAATTTCGGATTTAAATTCCGTAAGGCCCGCTTGTATTTAATTTTTGATCTTGTCAAATTGACGTTCAAAAGCTGTGTCTAAATAATCATGTATTTCTTCGAGATTAACCTCTTTTTGGCCCTGTTTTTGAGTGCATTCTGTGGTGACATTGTTTCTGTTTCTTTAACTGTTTGGAATGAGGTGTCTGTTTCGTTTTGTTGCTCTGACTCTTGTTTCTGTTGTTGCGACAGAGTAGAGGCAGATAATCTTTTTTCTGTCTTAATTTCCTGCTTCCTTCCTTTCTCTCTCTTTGAGAGTTGTTTACCCTCTTGAACCTTTTTTGTTTCCATGAGGAATAATAAAAAAAAAAAGAAGTTCTTTTATTTTCCCCTTCTCCTTTCCCTTGTCAGGGATCTTCCCGCTGGATGTATCTTTGAAGCTTCTTCAAATGCTGTAATTTACAGCTGTTGATATTATGGTTAATTGTTTGGAATTAAGACTAGGTTTTATTCAAATTCAAATGCCCTGATTACTTCAGGTATCCTTGATCTTGATTTTATTATTTTTAGTATGTTGATATACTGAGCCTTCTTATTATTCTCTTTTTTTTTTCTCTGGTCGTTTTACTATCATTCCTCCTTATCACTTTCTTTCTTCTTAGTGATTTTAGGCTTCAAACAATTACAGAGAGAAATTAGTCCAGCCAAAAATTAAGGTTGTATGCCTTACTTAGTGATCTCTGTGTAGGTACATCCAAATTGTATTAGGCAACACCTGATTTTTCCAAGGTCAACAATCTTTTTCTCACTGTCATCTCTTTATTTCTTTATCAGGCATTTATCAGTAGGAATTCCACCATCTACTTTTCTGCCCTTTTTTCTTTCTTTTCCTTTATAACCATCTGTATTCATTCTAGTTGTTCGCCTCCCCTTCACCTTCTTCCACCTTTATATCTATTTCCTTCCTTTGTACTTTGTCTCTCTATACCTTATATTATATATAGACTTCATACAATAAAGAGAGGAAAGAAAGAGAAAAATACACTGAGCAAGTCCACGTCAGACTTACCCCTTGCTCTCACCGACACTGCCTCCGTTTAACTCCTTTTTTCGGGTAATCTCGGGGCTGGCAGGCTTAACACTTAGAACTCCAGCGTCTCGTGGCATTTGTTATTAGTGCCGTTTCCGCGATATTAACATGGATATTAAGGGGATACTTGGCGAGGTGCTTAATCAGGTATATGTGCCGACATCAAACTAGCGAGTCTCATCTGCGGGCTCTCTCCTTCAGGGCATCAGCATCACCGCGTTCGTGGACGTGCGCTTACGTCATCACTCCTCCCCCGCCCCCTCACTGTGATTTTCAATGAGGTAGACATGTCCAGAAAGGGGGTGGGTTACCTGAACAATTAGAAGGTCAGCCTGGTTTGAATGCATATCAGGCTGTATGCCTATCATTCAGGCTGGCCAACTAAGGACATACTATGCAGACAGTGCTCTGAGCTTGGCTCAAATGCGTCTAATAAAACATTCACTCTACGCTTTCTGAGGACTGTTCCTTAGCACTCACCTGTTCATTCCTCTCCTTACCTTCTTACTAGTAGGCAACAGCTCCTGGTATGCAGTCTGTGACAGTGAAAAGCTGGATATAGTGAGTTTAGTAGAAAGGGGACATGCCACCATGTTTGAGAGACTAGAGCAGCAAAAGTATTTGCATAGTGTGCAAAGTCAGCTTTACCTTAACTAATTTCATTGTCAGCCAGTCCATGCAAGTTTTGTTTCCCTACATTCCTCTAAAAGGGACACTGTATGCACCAAAACAATTTTAACTTAATTAAGCATTTTGGTGTACAGATCATGCCCCTGCAGCCTCACTGCTTAATTATCTGCCATTTAGAAGTTAAATCACTTGTCACACCTCCCAGCATGTAACTAGCATAGCCTTCCTAAACAATTCCTGAAACATAGCCTAGATATTTTAGGTTCCTGTATTTTATTTTGTATCTCCTGCTCTGGTTATAGCCTCCTAAACATGAAAGAGCCTCCTATGTTTGTTTAAAGTTCAATTTAAAGAGCAGGGCATAAAAAAATATAAAGCAAGTCAACATCTGATTGAAAATGAAAAAAACAAAACATTTTCATGTAGCCAGTCACAACCAAGTGAAGTGTGGCTATGGCTGCATAAACAGAAACAGAAGTGATTTAACTCCTAAATGGCAGAGAATTGATCAGTGAGACTGCATGGGGAATGATCTACACCCTAATACTGCTTCATGAAAGTAAAGTTGTTTTGATGCCTATAGTATCCCTTTAAGTATCCATACTTAATTCCCTCTGCACAGAGCAAGAGCATGTGAAGAGTAGTATTTTTCTTTTCAATGGACCTATTCCATGTGCATGGGCCTGGAACTTCAGCTCCATCAGCCCCTATGTTAATCCGAACTTGTGCATGATAACAATTATGCATAGATTGACCCTTTAATAGCAAAATGCTAAGTTCAGGTACTCCTAAGAGCAACATAAGAAAGATGTGAATGCACACAATCTCAATAATATTAGCAACTATAATGGCATATGACTCTCTATATGTAAAAAACAATACTAGAAATAAAGAAAATTATTTAGTTGAGCTACATACAAAATAATCAATATACAATATATACAATAGGTAACAGTAAACAGGGAACTGTCCACCACTAACTAATCTGGACACCAACTCTGACTGGGAGGAAGGAGGAGGCAGCCCAGAGAAAAAAGGGCGTGAAAAAACGCTCTAAAAATGGCCGCCATGGCTAGGTAAAAAGTCAGTTGAAAGCGTATGGTTCGGGAACCGAACGCAGTACTAGTGTAAACCACACTATGGGAACACAAGCCTGCCGAACTTGGGGCCAAACAATAATGAATGTGGCCAAATGCGCACTCAGGATTTGATCTGAGAGCGAAAACAGCTGAACCGCAAAATGGCCGCCAGAGGCTCCTGATGGAACTCGCATGCGCGGCTCGGCGGGAAGGACCCAGATAGCTCAGACAACATAGAAACAGGCAGGCAAAACAAATAGATTAGAGAGGTAGAGAAAAGCCTCCCCAGGACTTGTAAGGTCCCAGGGGACAATTAAAGAGGGGAAAGAAATCCCAACAGGGAAAATAAAACAGTAATTCTTAAATGGAAATTACAAAGACATAAACCAATGAGAAAAGGTATAAGAAAAAAAAATGCAATATTAAAAAAAACAGCACCCAGAGGTACCTCTCACCACAATTAAAAAGTCATAAATACAATAAACATAACATACAATAATCACAATAAAGAAGATCCCACAGTTTGAAAACTGTGAGAGTTCTACTTAACTGAGGGAGCAGTAAAGGAAGGGGAATTGGTCATCGATGTTCAGCCTACTGTCGGATAAGGAAGTTGCTGATTGGATGTTCATGTTACTGGGGGATATTTTCATTATGATGTTTATACCTGTTTTTATAATTTGTTATTGCTTTGCTACTGAGGGAATTAAAGAAAGAGTGCAGCATAATAGAAGCCTCCGTGTCTTTAATAAAATTCTTATTCAACTGGGACAACTGCAATTTGTTGGCTAGTGTGAATTTTCCTTATATATTTCAGTTACATTTCTTGTTGATTTGATTGGATCCTGTGGTTTAGCTAGTGCTACATTTTGTTTATAATTTCTAACAAGCCACTTCAGTTGATAAACAGCCTTTCAAATCACAACCTAAAAACTTACTTTCTTCTCCATAGATTTGTTATGTTATTGTTTGTCAGTAATATCCCATCGACAAATATTTATAAGCATTATTCTGTTTATCTAATCAAATCAAGTCATATATGACTTACCTCTTATGATAAAAATACAAGTTATCTTTAAGACAAATGCAAAATTTATATTCTTTAGAAACAGTTCATTTCTCAGGATAAGTGTGAAGCATTTGCAATCTTCTTCAGAGACAAGATTTCCTCAATCCGAGCCTCTATCACAGCAGGTCAAACCGTTGCACACCAGTATCCCTACAATGGAATGCAGTTTATGGTCCATTTTTACAAATGTGGCTATAAAGGGAGTTAAAAAAAACATGCAAAAGTTACACCCTACTACATGTGACTTAGACCCTGCTCCAACTCAGCTTTTATCTGCATGTATTAAAACACTTGCCCCAGCCCTCACAAAAATAGTGCAGTGTTCACTAAAAACTGGAGACTTCCCAGATCCTCTAAAAGAAGCTGTGGAAAAAACACTCCTAAAGAAACTTTTATTACACCCAGACTGCATGGCTAATTACAGACCAGTATCCAACCTTCCATTTCTGGGTAAAATAATTGAAAAAGTAGTGGCAACTCAACTGGTGGCCCATCTATCAAGCTTGAACATCTTTGATCCTTTCCAGTCAGGTTTCAGATGCTGCCACAGCACTGAAACGGCGCTAGTCCAAATGCTAAATGATCTCCTTATGGCAAGAGACAAAGGTGATTACTCCATCCTAATCCTCTTAGATCTCTCAGCTGCATTTGACACCATTGACCATTGGAATTTAATAGAGTGCTTGCAGCACATCTGCGATCTAGGAAGCACAATCCTTGTAGCGGAGAGCTGATATTCCACAGGTTATATCCACTTAAGATCCCAGTGAGGCTCCCAGTGAGGCTCAGGAACAAGTATTATAAATCCACAAGGCAAGGCTTTCAGCAGGCAAAACAATCCAACAATATCTCAACCTCAATCCCAATGACTGGACGACACACAGCATCAGGAGCAGAACTGAACTTTTAATCACTCAACCTTCTTTTAAAGCATTCTCCCATACAAGGGAGGGATTTACAATCATTAGTACAGTATCCAATCATACATGAGTAGCCGCCCACACATCTCCTCCCCTTAGCCTGACTCATAATCCAATTATGCAGGACACAAATTCCCTGAGTTTCTGGATGTACCCCTAAACATAGGGGTACCCCTTTAAATATTACATCACCTGGTATCCCTGATCTGGGTGAGTGACATATCCATAAATCACCCAGATCGGACCAGGGGTTCGGGAGATTTATGGAAGTAATAAAAAGACTGACCGCGCTGGAGGGAACAGCCGAAATTGGTTCCATGCGTTTTGGCCCTGCGGTCGGTCACAGAAAAAGGGAATAAACTGCACGAAAGACTTGTGCTATGGAGACTAGGGAGAGTTTGCATAAATCCCCTTGTTCGGGTGTTTCTTTCTACCGAACGGGTGGCCTTTCGGTAGTTTCTATACGAATTTAAGGGCAGTGTGGAGGTCTCAGCGGTGTTTGCCTAGCCGAGTGTCCGATTTGAGTTCCAGACACTCCACGGCAAAACACTGTTAAAATGGCCGCCGCCACGTGTTCATCTCCCGAATGTCCACCCAGAGAACAAAGAACCCACTACACGAATTGCCAATTACCCGATCGCAACATTGTTGAAAACAGTAATTGGAGGCACACTTACTACTGGGGTGGTCTGACTGTTTGGTAGTTTCACTCTCATAATAACTGGAGTGATTCTACCGAACGATCAGCTGAATGCTGCATACATTTCACATACATAGGTTACAATTCAACCGAACAAATAGGAATAACTGTAATTTTTAGGACAGCCCAATGCCATCTGCTACGGTCCTTAACTGGTTTAAATCTTTCCTCACTGGTAAATCACAGAGAGTAACATCAGGATCAAGCTCATCGGCACCAACAGAACTGGCCTGCAGAGGTCCACAAGGATCCATCTTGTCTCCCATGCTATTCACAATTTACTTTCTACCACTGGGGTACATCATTAGGTGACATGGCCTAAGGTATCATTGTTACACTGATGACACACAACTCCAGATACCCAACATGCCGCATCAACAGTTGCTTAGCAGACCTCCTAGAATGGATGAATGCTAGTTGGCTTAAAGTGAACCCAGACATAACAGAGTTACTCTTGGTGAGGTGACCCCGGGCAACAAAAACATCCCATGATCACCCAGCTCTGAACTCATCAGTTCATCAAAGGTACGAAACCTCGGAGTGCTGATTGACTCTGGACTATCATTTAAACAGCAGATTTCCTCCATAATAAAATCTGCCTACTTTCATCTGAAAAACATAGCCAGGATACAACACTTAATTCCACCGGATGCTATGCCAACATTAATCCATGCATTTGTATCCTCTCGGCTAGATTACTGCAATGTAATTTACTTGGGCCTCCCAGAAAAGGAATTCCATCACCTTCAGACTGTACAAAATGCAGCAGCCAGACTCTGACCAATCAAACTTGCTCCTGCCACATAACACCTGTTTTCCACTCCCTTAATTAAATGGCGAACATATTTTAAAATTGGCCTGCTAACCTTCATAGCCTTAAACAATCAAGGCCCACAGTACCTGAAAGAGCTCCTGACACCCTACATTCCATCCCGTTCACTTCGGTCAGTCAGCAAATCCCTCCTGTCAGTGCCAAGAATAAAGACAAACTCAGGTTCCAAGGCATTCAGCCACAATGCCTCTACCTTCTGGAACTCTTTACCATGTGCAATTAGACAGGCACCGTCCTTACAGACTTTTTAAAAAAAGCCAAAGACCAATCTCTTCCATCAGGCATTCAGTCCGCTTATCTGACCTTCAGAAGTTCCTAACTTTTATGTCTTTATGTTTGCATACTTGTAAAGTGCTTTGAGTCTCACAGGGAGCAGAGCACTATAAAAATCGCAAATTGTTAATATTATTATTTCAATCAAAACTGTTACAGATAAACACTAGACTTTTTAGGAAATATCACATGATCCTGTGGGGTACATGCTAAGGTCAGATAAGTAAATAAATGCTGTTTATCGCTTGTGGGTATGTTAAATGAAAAAGAAATGGAAACGGAAACCCAATTACAAAGATATTTGTGATATATATCACAAGCAATAAAGCTCATTCAAATGATTCCTGCTGAACTATAACTGCCTATTTCAATAATCTAGTTAAATAAACAATAAATCGTACTCTTATCATATTATGACTACAGACATTGATTCTATAGTAACTATCATATAATGATCTATCCTTTGAGTTACATATGAACTGAAATCAATATTGAATTAAATATGAGGTCATGTTATATATTTTAAAATATAAACTACTTTGTGACATCTATTTGGATTTACTTGTCCATTAGTGAAATCTATTTCATGTGCTTTTTAAAAGAGATGCAGACAGAAAAAGACCTATATCCACCCTCCAGCAGATGCTGATAAATATTTAATTTTAAACCATGTTTTCTCTGGTTGATTGGGCATTATTTGTGCTTGCTACAATCCGTTGCCACTAACATGTTAGAAAAAGTCATGTAGAGTGCAGGAGAATGTTAAATAATGCGGTATATATTGTTCTAACTAGTATTGTGTAAGATAATTTAACTCTGAAGAAAAGAGAAATTTATGTGCCCTGGAATTTAACAGATACACTGACAGTTCATACATGTTCAGATAACCATTGCACCCAACAGGAATAATATTATAAGCAACTAATGCTAAATCATTTCTTCATTGAGTTTGTCTAATCTAATGGCTCCATAGATTTATACCGGAGTATACGGTTTGAATTTAACTTAGAACTTAGATTATTTTTTTTTTGTAGGATTTTGCTTTTCTTTTATCATGCCAACTCTGACTGAATTTATTTTCTAAAGATGACCTTAACTGACTTGAGTCTTTGAAAATAAATCTCCAAACACCATAACCACTACAG
Source organism: Pelobates cultripes (assembly GCA_933207985.1). Lineage (NCBI taxonomy): Eukaryota > Metazoa > Chordata > Amphibia > Anura > Pelobatidae > Pelobates > Pelobates cultripes. Next base: position 145,214,145 of record OW240914.1, on the reverse strand, counting down.
CCCACTATATTTGTTGTGGAATAAAAAGATACACATTTGCACCTTTTCTATACACTGGAAGCAAAACATGTGTGAAAGAGTCCAAAATATAACAGGAAAATAAGAGGTACAGTAATGACTACTATGGTGTAAATAAGGGAATACATAGGCGCAATTAAGAAAAGTGATAGAAAAAAAGCATAAGAAGTGAAAATAATACTTTTTATACATTACCCATACTAAATAATTGTTCCAGAAAACAATATATGTGTACACAAACCACAGTGCACTAAGTGCTCAATAAACTGTAAGCAGAAAAAAACCTCCCTGAACAGAGTAGGACTTCCCCAAAGACTTCCTCTTGTCTTCAATAGAATGTATACAAAAAGGTAGGGGATAAACTGCTAAATCAATAATAAGAACAGAACATAGTGTATAACTGTGTATATGAATACACCATAAGTGTAAAATTCACAAATGGCCACTCACACTTTCACTGGAATTAGAAAACCTTTTCAGAATCAAATCTTTCTATCTATATTCAATGTCTCATGGATTGGCTGAAAGGTGTGTGCTCACAAAAAAAATGCAATAAAATTGTAGTGCACATTTAAAAATGTAGTAAAAATAAATTTAATAACTTACATCATGATATAAAACAATAGGGGGCCTGACTGCAGAGCCGAGCGGACGTGTCTCCTCGGGGCTCCCGCACCAAACGACCAAACAAAGCTGGAAATCTACCTATTTAACGATAAAAGAGACAAACACTGCTCCTGATATGGCACTCAGAACCGGGACCTACCTGGAGACTCCACTCATGCAGCATACCCAGACGGAATCTCCGTATCGGCCCCTGCGGCCTAAAAGGACTTCTAGAAGTCCTTTTAGTGGTTGTCTGGTCAGTTTCTCAGAAACTGCAATAATTACCACTGTAGGGCTAAGGGACATGGGACATTGCACCCAGACCACTTAAATGTGCTGAAGTGGTCTGGGTGGCCTACAGTGTCCCTTTAAAGCTTGTCAGAAGATGCTAGCCATTAAGATGTCCACTTTTAATAAAATTTTATTTTAAAGGGGTGTTTTTTGTTTGTAATAGTGCTTCTATGGGTAACACATTGTAACTATAGTTAAGTTCAGATATATCTCCCATCTGCTTTCAGCTGCAAATAATGAAACATATAAATAACTATGTGATTAAGTTAATGATTAATGGGATTAACCTATGATAAATTAGGAACATGGAATTTAAGGATATATACAGAAAAGGTTAACACTTTTTTGTAAGATGGCACCATAAATGAATGAATACTTCCATTATATCTAAAATTATTTTAACACCCTGACTGATCTTTAATTCTCCAATTAACCTGATTCAGGCAGCTTTCGGGATATTGGATCTTTACTCCAGCAGGCTGTAAGAGATACACTTACCAAGATGGTGTCTGAACCAGACTATTCCACAATTTCATCAGAGGATGACAGCTTTAATGATGACCTGCTTGATACAATACTGGTGCAAGTAGGCATACATGGAACTCCAGCACTGGAGGAAAATGCCCCCTGTACAAAGGCAGAAAACAAGTCTTGTTTTTAAATCTGTTTAAATGGAAACTCCAGTGCCAGGAAAACAATCAGTTTTCCTGGCACTGCAGGTCCCCTCTCCCTCCAACCCCCCAATTCCCGGTTGTTGAAGGGGTGAAAACCCCTTCAGTGACTTACCAGAGGCAGCGACATGTCCCACGTCGCTGCTTCTTCCTCCGCCGCCGCTCCTTCTCTGCATTACGTCGGCTTACGAGACTGATCCCGCCCACCGGCCGGGGAGACCTAATGAGTATGCGAGGCAATGCCGCGCATGCACATTAGAGATCCCCATAGGAAAGCATTGAAAATGCTTTTCAATGCTTTCCTATGGGGAATTGAGCGATGCTGGAGTTCCTCACACATTTCTGTGCTATGAAGCAGCAAGTGCCCTCTAGTGGCTGTCTAGTAGACAGCCACTAGAGGTGGAGTTCACCCTGTAAGGTAATTATGGCTGTTTATAAAAAACTGCAATATTTACACTTGCAGGGTTTAGAGTAGTGTGAGTCGGCACCCAGACCACTCCAATGGGCAGAAGCGGTCTGGGTGCCTGGAGTGTCCCTTTAAGCAAATATGGCAGTGATTCAGGTGGAGGCTGCAACTCTGGCAGGCCGCATTGTTGATGTAGACAGTGGCGTACATACCAGGGTCGCAGGGGTCGCGACTGCGATCGGGCCCGGCCCACCAGGGGGCCCGGCCGCCCCTGCGACCCGGTATGTAGCCACTGGGCCAGCCTCTTCCCCTTGGGGGGCCCAGGAGCCGACCACCCCAGGGCCCCCCTGAGGCTGGCCCTGCTGACCCCGGGTGGCCGGTCGGGCAGGCAGGCGGGCGCGCGAGGGAGCACTCAGTGCTTCCTCTTCAGCTCCCTCGCGCACCGCACTGATACCGGAGCCGGAAGATGACGTCATCTTCCAGCGCCGGCATCCCTACGCGGCGCGCGAGGGAGCTGAAGAGGAGGCACTGAGTGCTCCCTCGCGCGCCCGCCTGCCTGCCCGACCGGCCACCCGCACAGGAGCCCAGCAGCACCACTGGACCCCAGGGAATCCCCCCAGCACTCCAAAAGGTAAGGAGGCTGGGGGATTACATTAAAAAAATGTTTTTAAAAATCATGTGTGAGTGTTAGTGTGTGTGAGTGTTAGAGTGAGTGTTAGTGTGTGTGTGAGTGAGTGTTAGAGTGAGAGTGAGTGTTAGTGTGTGTGTTAGTGTGTCTGCTAGTGAGTGTTAGTGTGTGTGAGTGTTAGAGTGAGTGTTAGTGTGTGTGTGAGTGTGTCTGCTAGTGAGTGTTAGTGTGTGTGAGTGTTAGAGTGAGTGTGTGTTAGTGTGAGTGAGTGTTAGTGTGTGAGAGTGTTAGTGTGTGAGTGTTAGTGTGTTAGTGTGTGTGTCTGCTAGTGAGTGTCAGTGAGTGTGTTACTGTGTGTGTCTTACTGAGTGTGTGTGTTAGTGAGTCTGTTTGATGTCTGTTAGTGAGTGTGTTTGTCAATGAGAGTGTATGTTTTGTAAGTGAGTGTGTATGTATGTCTGTCGCTGAGTGTGTCTCTGTCAGTAAATGTGTGTGTCTGTTAGCTAGTGTGTATGCGTCTGTAAGTGAGAGTGTGTGTGTCTTCAGCACTTACCTTTCTCCAGCGCCGGACTCCCTTGGCGCTGAGGATCCCTCAGCCTCTCAGCGAATCCGAATGCGACCGCGCACCCATTCAAACCGCCCATAGGAAAGCATTACTCAATGCTTTCCTATGGGCGTTCAGTGTGCTCCTCTAGCGGCTGTCCGTGAGACAGCCACTAGAGGCTGGATTAACCCTCAGTGAAACATAGCAGTTTCTCTGAAACTGCTATGTTTTCAGCTGCAGGGTTAAAACTAGAGGAACCTGACACCCAGACAGCTTCATTGAGCTGATGTGATCTGGGTGTCTGTAGTGGTCCTTTAAAGGACCACTATAGTGCCAGGAAAACATACTCGTTTTCCTGGCACTATAGTGCCCTCCCGCCCGGCTCTGGAAAGGGGTAAAACTTACCTTTTTCCAGCGCTGGGCGGAGAGCTCTCCTCCTCCGATTCTCTCCCCGTCGGCTGTATGCGCACGCACGGCAAGAGCTGCGCGCGCATTCAGCCGGTCACATAGGAAAGCATTCATAATGCTTTCCTATGGACGCTGGCGTGCTCTCACTGTGAAAATCACAATGAGAAGCACGCAAGCGCCTCTAGCGGCTGTCAATGGGACAGCCACTAGAGGAAATAGGGGAAGGCTTAACCCATTCATCAACACAGCAGTTTCTCTGAAACTGCTATGTTTATGAAAAAATGGGTTAACCCTAGCTGGACCTGGCACCCAGACCACTTCATTAAGCTGAAGTGGTATGGGTGCCTAGAATGGTCCTTTAAGTGTGTGTGCATCTGCATGCACTGGCGTACATACCGCGGTCGCAGCCCTGTAACCCCTGCGACCAGGTGCCCACCGCCATGTGTTGCGGCCCGGCCCGCACGCGGGGGGGGGCCCACGGATCAATTTTCGCACCGGGGCCCCATGGGTCATGTGTACGCCACTGGATGTAGAATATGATATTGGTCGCATTCAGGTGGCACAGACTGCTAATGATGCATTGTGACAAATATTACCCTGGGACATTGGGTTTGTATGTGGGTTGGTCAG
>OW240914.1:145183063-145208034 GCA_933207985.1 Pelobates cultripes | reverse complement strand
TGCCATCGCTGATTCCATGAGGCCCAGCTCACACAAGAGTGACTCGAGTTCTTGATAGCTCTTCACTCTGTGGGTAGTGCCTCTGTGTGTAAAAAATAGCATCTGTGGTGTCCCTCATCTGCAGGGAATGTCTTGGGAGCAGAGTTGTTGCAGTAGAGGTTTCAGGGCCTTGCGCCAGGTAAGTGAGCTCTTTGTAAGGTCAGGAAAAAAATAGCACTACAGAGCCCTCAAAGCATAACGTTGTCTTCCATGCACTGCCGCGAGGAGTAAGGTTTTTTCTTGGAGTGACCTGAATTGGATAACAAGGTCAGAGGGGCTCATGGAGGCCTCCTGAAGGGGGATTCTCAAAGTGACATCTTCGATGGTTTCTGTGTAAATAGGCCTGGAGCTCAAAGGAGTGCTTTCTCTCAGGTCCCCTCCTGGCTCCACCCCTCCTTCCCCCCACTACTAGTACTTTTAACAATGTAATAGAAAAGGTAAGTGTTTATGTTTTTGTAAATTAATATTTAATAAATATAATAAACACTGTAGCACAAAAGTAAATAAGTACAAAAATATATATAACAGAAATGTTAACATGCAAAGCAATGTAGATGATGTGGTATACAAATAATCTAAAATATCCCATATCTAATAATTGGAAATATGCAAAAAAAAATATAGGAGAAAAAGAATCCAATGTGTTCAGTGATATTGCAGGGCATCAGCATGGATTTATTTGAATACTACCAAATAACAAAAGGGAGGAGGGTACAAAAGGGTGTGAAACTGAAGACATTAAAAATCAATAAAAAGGGTGGTGGTAGGGTGAAGCCATTAACCAGATATATATTTAAAATGTAGCATAGACATAAACAAAATCCATTTAGATTGTATTGCCATATAGAAATCATTTGAGTTTTCCACAGAAATTAAGAACTTCTTTAATGATATAATTTGCTGTAACTCCTCAATCCAAACTCTTAGGGGTGGAAGCAATGAAGATTTCCACTGAGATGGAATCAGTGATTTTGCAGTGTTCAATAACCTGATGGTTAGTGATTTCCTATATTTTGATATCGGAGAGTCACATGGTGTATGAATGTCCTTTTTGTGCAAACAGGAATACTTTAAAAGCATAGGCTATTTCAATATTGAACACAGATGTTAGGATGAGACAAACAGTAGTTGAATTAACCAATGATGTGAACATGTTAAAAACCAAATCGAAACATGAAATCACTAATAGTGAACTCATACTACAATATAAATTAATTTTGTGTACAAACATTTTAAATAATGCAATAAGCACTAGCAGAAGTAAGAACAGCCTATCTAATTTTAAAAATTATTGAATTCCCATGATGTAGATTTTTCAACTAAAAGTGTAAAGGAAGATGAATAGTTTAGATATTGTATTGACTATTTTTGCAGTGCTAAGGAACATCACTAATTACAGTTCAGGAAATATAATTTAAAGTACTTGTATCAAAGGTAACACGTTCTATAACCACGCAGTGTTATTTCAAGTGATGTTAGTGTGTTAAATCATGTTGGATACTATTATATCTTATTCTGTCAAATTACTAGTGTTAAGGGGAGTATAGCCAGTGTTGATATTTATAGTTTGGATCATGTCACTAATTCTCCATTCTCCTTTGAAGGTTTAAACCCTAATGTAGCATTTACAGTACATTTATATTAAATTGCACCTGTCATGCTACTGTCCAGTTCTTTAATCTTCAGAAATGATTATTCATTTGGTTTGCCCTCTTGAAATATCATACCTGTACACATTTGTGTATCCTCTGAAGTTTAATATAAATTCCTTTAAAGGTCATGTGCTTAGTACTTTAGCATTGGGTAATGTGATAAATTGACATATGTTTCTCAAAATACAGCGTATCGCAATATTTAAACAACACTTGTTTTGTAATGAAATATGTTTGTAAACTCAAATGAATGTCACATCTGGTGAAAATGACAGATGGTTTATTTTCTTGGACATTAGACTTGGTTGAATTGTATAAGTTGATTAGTTTCTGAAACCTCTGTGGAAACAGTATTGGATGTGCCAAGTCTACATCTCGAAGGCCTACATTGTAGTTTGAGTCCTTTGATTTTGTTGGCCACGTGGACTTGGCTGATGATAGATAACCTAGTGTAGATGGTAAGACCACATTGTACCTTAAGTTCATTATGCTTCTGGCGAATAATGCATTGGAGCAAAAACAGGAGAGGATAATGAACTTTAACAATTAGTCCACATAGTAGCGCTGCTGAATTTGCTGGTGCTATACAAATAATTAAATAAAATAATGTAATGCAGTCAGTAGCAAAGTTAGATAAATTAGGCTAAATTAGTTATGGTTTTTGTTAAATGAGAGAGACAGTGATCATGAAATAGTGAGGCAATTGTAAAACAAGAAATGTATAAGCAGAATAAAGTTAGCCCTATGGCATGCACCAAAAACACTGTAGGTTATATATAGGGCAACAACTGACCTAACTTGTGCCAGCGTGAGATGTTTTCAGAATTGAAAATTTTATTGGATTAAGCAGTTCGTATTTAAATTAGGAACATGACAGAAGATTTGAGCCACAGTAATGCCAGTTTGGAGCAGGTCATCCCCTTGTTCACATACCTCATAAAATAGATAGATGCCTTCATGGAAAATAGGGAATGAGTTATTGATGGCAGACTCCATACTGATGTTGCAACAGTAGTCAGGAAGCTGAAAGAGCTACTCAATGCTCACCTGAGCAAACACATTTCTAATTGCACTGAACTGATGATAACTTCTCCGTAGGATTCTAGGATTGAGGGGAAAGTGGCACTTCAATCCAACAGCCTGAGATATTGGAGGGGCAGACTTATTAACATGGTTCATGATGTTCAGAGAAGGTGAAGTATGCTGAATGAGGAACATGTGCACATTCAACCTAACATATTGTCCACTACTGCCAGCAGCAGCCTAACCCCTAGACAGCAGAGTGGAAAAGCTGTGGTGTGGGCTGAGGCTGTTGGTAGTCTGGGGGGAGAAAGCGAGTCAGCAAGTAGCCAAATGGAGACTAATAATGCTTATATGATCAGAGCTTACCTGTGTGAATGTGAAGCTATTACCAGATCTACCAAACAATGTTGAAGTGATCAACTGTTTTATCTTACATGGAACATTCTGAATACACAGCTCTCTCAAATGTTCCCACAACTGATGGAACAAATAGCATTCCTTAAGTTCAAACTCCCCTTACCCTGCCCTTCTTTGATACCGGACACGTAATCATCTACTAGCTGAGATCCACTTGGCCACTCACTTTTCACTTCAAAGATGTTTCTAAATTTGTATTCTAATCTTACAGTGAATATAACCATTTCAAATTAAATTTCTCTTGCTGCGGCTCCTCCTTGTGTTATAAATGCCTTTCATTGTAGTGGTTTCACTCTACCTGGCTAAGTCTTGTGGTGCCTGATGGAGTTTGGAGAAGGTGATAGGGCATTGTTTGTCCCACACTGAAGTATCATTGATGCTGCAGAATGGATGTGTGAGAACGCTTTATTTTTGTCAATGTGGAAGAAAGAGTGGGTGGTCAATTGCTCCCTGACGTTTTACTTTAATTTTTGGATAAAATCTCTATTTTGAACTTGAAATGATTCCTGCCCCCCATTTTACATTAATCCTGATTATATAATAGTCTAATTATGGCAACTCAGAAATGGCATTGTAAAAATGCTTGACATTGCATGGCCATTAGGTCAAGCAATATTGTAGCTGATTTTTGAATGTCAGCACAATTGCTTTGCCGAGAGAAACCACTGCATGGACTAAATTTGCCCATTTTTTATTTTGGCAGAAGTAGTTTGGCAGAACCAAGTTTCTCTGCCATGCACAAACCTAACACATACTGAGAAAAGCATGAATGGTGTTTTATGGTATGGAGGGAAAAATATGTTACATTGCAAAGCTCACCAGTTTAATCTTGATCCAAATAAAAGTAGAGAGATGAAATAATCAGGAGATATATTTTATGATAGCAATTAAACTATTATTGTATAAGGAAAGTGGCAAATTAATTCTTCAAAAAGTTGCGTATAGTTATTCAAATTATTGTAAAAGGTATTATATTTTACTACTACTGAATACAGTAGTCAATTTAAAATGTGGATTGGTAAATGAAATTACAAGGGCTACACTCCACACACACTAAAATAATAAAACTGCACACAGATATATAAACATAGGCGTGAGCATCACATTTCATTAGGTTGTGCACCCAGGAGTAATTTCTCTATGATATTTAATTTTATATAAGATAAATTTTTATGAAAGGAACATTTCAAACACCATAAACCCTGCAGTAGTTATGGTGCCAGCAACCCCATACGCGCGCCTGTGTATATAAACAAAATTGGTGTTAATGCTTTCTATCTTTAAATGATAGGCAAAGCAGGCCTTTTTCTTCTCCAAGTGGAAAACTATAGAGTCAAAAAACTGAGCTAGTTTAACATTTTCAATTCATGTTATATAAACAAAATTGGTGCTAATGCTTTCTGTCTTTAAATGATAGCCAAAGCAGGCTTTTTTCTTCTCTAAGTGGAAAACTATAGAGTCAAAACACTGAGCTAGTTTAACATTTTCAATTCATTTTGTAAACCTGAACTATGCTTTACTTATTGTCTTGTGAATGAAATAGAATGAAACAGTGTTTTTTTCAGATTGCATATCAAATCCATAATTGTAATGCTATATATACATGATATCTTGATTGCATGTTAGATAATAATGGAATGGAATACGGTAAAGGTTTTACTTGTTCATACATAAATTCGAGTGTTAAGATCTACAGTCAAATTCTGATTTTCAAGCTCTAGTTGGGCAAAGAAAAAAGTAGTTTACAGACAGGACTGGGCACATAGTCAAAACTAAAAAAGTGCAGTTTATTGTCACAATATTAGAGACGTACTGGACACGGTACTCCCCAAATAACCCAGGTGCTTTAAAGCCAGGGCTGGCCATGCCCCCCTTCCAAGACATGCAGAATAAATAATGGTTCAGGCAAGCTTGATAAAGACCCGGTAGGGTTCAAATGTTGCTGCTTTTGCACCAATAAAGCTGCTATTTTTGGTATCCCGGAGTCCCTGAACCATTATTTACTCCGCATATTGTCACAGATTAATATTGATTAAGTGATAATAAATTGCAGGAGAGTTCTATATTTTAAATGTTTTATTGACAAAAATAAAATGAATGCAAGACAATAAACCAGATAAACAAGATGCAATGTATGATAACACCTATGACCAGTGTACATACATAAACTATCTGATGGGTTACGATGAAAAAACGGTAAAGCAAAATCTGACTCCACATTGTAACAAATGTAAACATATATATGCAGCACAATAAGAAATGGAAGGAAATAAAAGCATTGCACAAATAAAAAGATGAAAACTACATCAAAAACTAAAGAGTCACATGTAATAACAGCAAGGCAGCATTATAGTACCGATATATGAAGGGAACTAGGGAAGCGAAGGAAAGGATCTAAATCCTAATAAAAGAGTGAACATGTAGATGTATTCAGGATTTCAACCAAGGTCCTCTACTTATCAAGCTTATTGTCAGACAGGGATATTCAATAAAGTGAGAATTCAAAGTCAATTTAAAATTGAATGTAACACTTCAGTCACCATAACAACTTAATCTAAGTTAAAGTGTTATGGTGCCAGGTGGCCCTCGGATGCACTCTTTCCTTAAGGGGTTAAACCATTCTCAAACTGTTTAACCCGATAGGTTCTCTTTCTAGCTCCCTAGTTATCACCTGACTTCTGATTCAGAAAGCATGGAATAACTGGACAGGGGCACCACTGATTGGCTAGAGTGCCCCTCCTGGCACTATAACAAATTCATTTTGATGAAGTAGTTAAGGTGACCAGAGTGTCCCTTTATGGTCAAAATTGCTGTGCAGGATAAAAATATCTAAGTCAGTTATGCTTTAAGCTCAGCTATTCTGACCTTAAATTTGAAATTCCCTTTGAATTCCCACTTTAGTAAATAACCCTGATTTTTTTTCTTTTATAAGAGAATCCTGTGAGTTCCTTATCAATATGAGAGATAGCTCTAATTTTGCCAACTTTTGCAATCCATTGTTTTAAAGGGAGGGCAAATAGCATTACATAGAATTACATATAGAATTAAAGTGTTGAGTAAACAAAATAATAAAGATGATATGTAGATCTTAACTGGTTGTGAGATAGAACAGTAAAGTTTTGCCTGTAAAATTAAGTATCATTGCATTGACATGTTTCCAATAATGGAGAATTTTTTTCGGGAAGTTGGATGGACAGCGGTACGAGTTTACTGGGTGTTCGCGTAGCTGAAATACTTCCACGCCATTGATGACCATGTGCCTGCGTTCGGGAGACAAAATGGCCGCCAATTGTTTGAACACGTGCATTCGGTTATACGAACGGCAGCCACACACAAAAAACACTTGAATTTTATCACATGACAGGAGGCTTCGTATTTTGCATAATCTTTCTTTACTAACTCCATAGCATCAAAGAAAAGAGTGACATAACTGAGAACCAATCACAATGCAGTATAGAGTATAAGAGGTGTAACGTATGACATCATTTCCTCTTTCTTTGCTGCTCCATCACAAGATAAGTACAGACTTGGTTTTCCTCTCTGTCCTTACACTATTTGTCATCTATATTTAAGAACTACTGTCTAATTTTTCTATTTCTATTACATTTATTCATTATGTTATTTTAGTACTTCTGTATTGTTACCTTTGGGGGCTTCCCCCCACCCCTCTAGCTCTGGGACCTTTTCCACTGCTTTTATTTGGCTTACCCCCTTTCAGGGAGTCTTAACGGCATTTTCGCCGTTTTCACCTATACTTCCTAGTGTCAGTTAAATTCGCGGGTTTCTTTCCCGCCTTATCGTCATTCGCACGTTTTTTCGCGAACGGCACTTCTGTTCGCATAGACTTGTTCCCTTTGCGAACGCCTAGCGTTCGGCAAATTCCCGCGAACGTCTCTTATTAGGCGCTTGCATTCGTGCGTATTAGCCGAACGCTTCCGTTCGGCTGATTCGTAAGCGCGAACGCCCGCCGTTCGGGTAATTTTTGCCGCTCAAAACATCTAGGGGAGGTACTAAAACCTCCCATTTCCTTCTGCTTTCAGTCCGGCGGCCATTTTAAACGGCTACTACTATCCTGCTTACTACTCCAGCCTATTATTACTGCACAAATACTCTGGAATACTCTTTGAACTCTGCAGCCTTATCAGCTCACTGTGGGACCAGTATCAGGTTAGTGCTTTGCACTTGGGGTCGGTTTCAGCCAGTGGGAATACCCTTATTCTGGCAGGGGTGAGCCCCCTTTCATGTGCTGCTGAAAGGACCTGTTTATGCAGGATTCCAAATTCCTGGGTGAGCCCCAGCGACAGCCCTCGCTTGACCTACCAGTCGCATAGCGCTTTCAGGTTAACCACTACCTATTCTACACCACCCCCTGGTCCCCAGGCCTCCCCATTTTGTGCCACAAGTACCACAAGTGCCCTCACGCATATTCACCGGGTGAGCCCCGAGTGTGATTAACAACATGGAAGAATCCCAAAATCCCTCAGATCTCCAGGCCATGATTGCAGCAGCGGTTGCTGCATCCATGGAAAAAGCTTTGGCTAAGTCGTTCCAATTGGAACAAGACGCATCTAAGCCCATTCCCAAACGGGCTCATTATGGGGCGGATTCGGAAGACTCCGATTCCTCCAGGGAACGCTCCCACCCCCCTAAGCGCCATTGGAAAGGCGAGGCTATGGGACCACGTAAATCCAAAGGAAAGGCCCCTGCTAAATGCAGACGAGACACAAGCAAATCATCACAAAAAAACGCTCAGGTTTCCTCTGGGGAAGAGGACGCAGGTCCCTCACACGCGTTAGCCGTGGTTGACGAATGGCAGGCGGCAGCCTCCGACCAAGAGGAATCCGACTACTCCGCTGCCAAATCGGACCCTTACTTTATAGGGGAACAGACCCTGGGTGAGCCCCAGGACTCCGGGACCACATCCCTAGACATCCCACAAGAGGGTTCAGAAATATTTTTGGACAATTCTGGCCTCCGAATGTTCGATCCTAGGAACATTCGCCATCCCCGTTCGGAAGAATGGACACCACCCGAACACTTGACCAGATTCATGCACTTCTGGCTCCGGAAGTCTCTGGACAAAGAAGTGAGAAAGCGTATGAGATCTGAATGTCCTCGCCCGAGCCTACCAGATAAGGTAGCACACACCCCCGAATTCGACCCGCTTATGACCACATTCATGTCCCGCGGGGGTCGGGACCCACGCAAGGGTGTGGAACGTGGTTTCAAGGGAGCTCAGGACAAACTATTAGATGCCATCGGGCCTTTGGCGAGGATCATGGATATGGCAGATGATGCCTATGAAAGGGCTGATGACTTCTCCCCAGATATGGTGCGTGAGTGGGCACGAGATACCCGAGAGTGGGCACAAAGGTGCTTCTGTTTCCTCGGGAACACTAATGTGGCCCTCTCTTCGGAGAGGCGCCGAGCAGCACTTTTCAGAATCGATGACAAGCTTGTCGAACTGGGGGATAAAGAATTAGGCCCTTTGGCACAGGGCAAACTGTTTGGCGAGGCCTTCCTTACTGAGCTTAATAAGAGGGTCAACATATTCACTTCCCTCAATAAGGCACAAACATCAATGCGGAAAGTGTTCCGCGGCCACAACACCCGTGGTGTTTTTGGGAGGGCTGGTCGGCAGAGGGGCCGTGCCACCAGCCGCTTCTGGCCATCCGGCCCCCGCACAACCAGGTCGCAACCATTCTACACAGATCCATCTGCACGCCATCGATTCCATCAGTTCAGGGGATCGGAACGTGGCCGTGGCGGCCGAGGACGCTCCCGAGCGAGATTCTCCAACGGTAAGTTACCATTCTATACTGCCTCTAACCCCTTGCCATATCGCAGGTCGTGTTTCTCTTTTTTTCCAGAATTGGGCAGGCCTCTCCTCCGACACATGGATACTTCGGACGGTGCGGGGCTATCAAATAGAATTCGAGACGAGGCCACTCCAACAGGCACCACCTCGCCCGATTCAGTTTTCACGGGCAGACGCTTCTTTGATAGACATGGAACTTCAGGACTTACACGCCAAGGGTGCCATCCAACCAGCTCCGGACTCAACCGGGTTCTACAGCAATATCTTCCTAGTCAGGAAGAAAACTGGGGAATTCCGTCCCGTCATCAACCTCAAGGAGCTCAATTCCTATGTGGTGTACCGCCACTTCAAAATGGAGGGTATCCATCTTCTCCGGGACCTACTGCGAGACAACGATTGGTTCACGCGTCTAGACCTAAAGGACGCATACCTTACCATACCGGTGCACGAAAGGAGCCGCTCATACCTCCGCTTCTACTGGCACGGGACACCTTGGCAATTCACCTGTCTCCCGTTCGGCCTCAGTTCGGCCCCATGGTGTTTCACCAAAATGATGAAGCCGGTAATGGCGAGACTAAGGGCCCACGGCATAAGATGCATCGTCTACCTCGACGACATCTTGATATTCGACGAGGATGCAAGGACCCTAAAGAGACATACAGACTACGCTGTACACCTCCTCGACTCACTGGGTTTCGTTATCAACGGCCCCAAGTCATCACTGACTCCTGCTCAGTCGATCGAATTCCTTGGGTTCGAGATAGACTCAATATCGTGCACGCTATGCCTCCCGGCCGCAAAAATTGCCACCATCCGCAGAGAAATTCGGAAGGTACTTCGACTGACATCCATACCTTTACGTCTACTAGCACTAATAGTGGGCCTGCTCTCGTCATCCATCCAGGCCATCTTTCCTGGACCCCTGCATTACAGAGCCATGCAACTCCTCAAGACAAAGTTCCTTCGCAAAGACCCAACATACGACCAACCGGTCCCCATGTCGGACGAAGTTCGGGAGGAACTGCACTGGTGGCTGAACTGCATGCAGGCTTGGAATGGCCGGGCGATATTCGGAAATCAACCAGACTTCATATTGGAGTCAGACGCCAGCCGCTCAGGTTGGGGAGCAACAGACGGCACCTCCTCCACGGGGGGAGTGTGGACTCCCCAAGAACTTTCGATGCACATCAACTGTTTGGAGCTCCTGGCGGGATCGTTCGCCATTCGCAGTCTGGCAAAAGAACGATCCAACTGCTGCATCCTTCTCCGGATGGACAACGTCTCGGCGGTAAGATACATCAACCGACTCGGAGGCACCCGCTCCCAAGCATTAGTAGAACTCACGAAGGAAATCTTCGATTATTGTCTGCCTCGCAACATCACGCTATTGGCGGAACACTTACCAGGAGAGACCAACACGACAGCAGATTGGTACTCACGCCACTGGAGGGACGCCAGCGACTGGCAACTAGACCCTCGCGTTTTCACGATGCTAGATACACAGAGGGGCCCCTTCTCCCTGGACTTATTCGCCTCCCGCAACAACCGTCAGACGAAGGGCCAACCATGGTTCCCGGATCTTCTGGAACTATCGAACAAGGATCCCCTCCTCTTACCAGATACTCCATCCATTCTCAGGAACCCGATGGGACTTCCCCATCCGTTGGTCCAGGAGGGCCGACTGCCCCTGGTGGCTTGGACTCTTTCAGGGGTTCCTGGCGAACCGAGGATTTATCGCAGGAAACTAGAGAGCTCCTATGGGACTCATGGGCGTCAGGAACAAGGAGGTGCTACTTATCAGCATGGCACTGCTGGACCACTTGGTGTCTGGGATGGGATCTCAATCCCTTTACGGCACCTATTCCCTCCATCATGAATTTCCTCACCTCTCTGTTCACAACCGGGAAGTCATACCGGTCCATCAACGTGATACTTCAGCCATCTCAGCGGCTCATACGCCGATTCAAGGGACACCAGTGGGCCAGAACCCACTCATCTGTAGACTCCTCCGTGGCATGCGCCTTCGGCGCCCCCCGGAACCCAAATACTCGAGACTCTGGGACGTTGGCATAGTCTTACAGTTTTTACGGGACTGGCCCCCTAATGAGAACTTGTCACTCCGCCAGCTTACGGCAAAGTTCACCTTCCTACTCTGCCTAGTCTCCTTTCGTCGGGTGTCCGATGTACGCGCTTTCGATGCCGACGCATTTACCTTCTGCCCAGCGGGAGTAACCTTCCAGATCTCTAGACGCACGAAATCTGACTCTTCCTCTGTTTTTTACCCCTTTTTTCCCTCAGACCCACAACTCTGTGTGGTCTCTACTCTTCGTCGATATGTGGAAGCCACCGCGACGTTGCGGCCTACTTCCAATCGCCAACTTCTCATCTCTTACGTCCGCCCCTACGCTCCAGTCTCGGTTACTACGTTGGCCAGATGGGTTAGATGGCTATTAGCCCTCGCCGGGATAGACCAGGCTTTTGGTGCACACTCAGTCCGAGGGGCCGCGGCCTCCTCTGCCTACGCAGCGGGGGCCTCCCTTCCAGATATTTTACGAGCGGCGGACTGGACCAGAGAATCCACCTTTAGGACATTCTATTTCCGTCCTCCATCTAACCCAGCTTTTGCTCTACTTACTCAGCGTTGAAATTGCAAAATACGAAGCCTCCTGTCATGTGATAAAATTGAAGATTATGCTAGCTTCAGTGTACAGATAATCTTAATTTTAATAATGACAGGAGGCGAGTATTTTCCCACCCTGCTCTTTCGCTCTTCCCCACCTCTGTCTTCATGTATATTTCTATCTCTTTATTCACATGTTTTTGTGCTAAATGCCTAAGTTGTCTTCTTACGATTAATACAGATATTTCATATGGGTGGGATGGCTTAGGTAGCATCAATAGATGGGTGGAATGTATTCGCTCTATTGCAGTATGATGGTTACTTAATCATAAGGGATAGACATCTCGTTGTTTTACACAACCATCTCCGGAATCTAATACCCTTTTACATTCTCGTTTCAGTTTAACCAGATGAATCAGGACACTGAAGACTTCCTTCAAGATATCATCATCATCATCATCATCTTGTCATGGAAGTTCGTCACTTGACACCAAGAACTCTTCCCTGTCAAGAATTCTTCATACGTTTATGTTCTATTTTCATGTTATACGTTATCTTTATTGTTTCTGCATTGTGATCTTGTGATGTCGCATGCTTTAAAGAGGAAATGATGTCATACGTTGCACCTCTTATACTCTATACTGCATTGTGATTGGTTCTCAGTTATGTCACTCTTTTCTTTGCTGCTATGGAGTTAGTAAAGAAAGATTATGCAAAATACTCGCCTCCTGTCATTATTAAAATTAAGTTTATCTGTACACTGAAGCTAGCATAATCTTCAATTAATAACCAATTTGTGGTTAACAGCCAGGGGTGGTCAGTACTTAAAAAGTGCGAATAAGGGGACCACACAGAGTTGGTTTGATAAACTAACGGGGGTGAAAGGACAGCCGAACAAAAGGAAATAAAAGTGTATTAAGAACATTCATTAAGCTATACTCTGCCCCCTTAGCCACACTAACAAAGCAACTACCTTCCTCGTTAAATGCATTCTCAGTACTTACTGACCTCCCATTGCCTGAGTTACACCTTACCTTCCAATTAGAATTATTTTTTCTAAGAAAGGGGGATATGACTAAATTTGGCTCCGTTATGGAGCAGAAGCTAAAACTAAAATTGTTTTGATTTTGGCGATAAGTGTTCCTTATCGCCAAAATCAAAACAATCCTTTGATGTTGGCCCATCCAAGTATCATGAATGTCTGAGATTCCAGATCAAAAGGATTCTTCTTTTATTGCAATGGAGATAACTTGATTGTTTTTCTAGCAGTTATTCACAAATAACTTAATAAATACTTTAGGACTTAAAAATATAAGTTCGAGATGATTCTTCTTTTAATAAATTGAGTGAACTTTACTTTTAAAATAACTTAATACGTACTTTAAATTTTAAACATCTGATATCACCATTATATAATGCTTGCTGTTTCTAAAATAAGAGTTAGTATGCTCTTAGCTTCAAGATTATTTTCTGAGCAAGTTTGTTACACTTACAAAAGTGCTGTTGTCTGCCCAGTTTATTAAGGGATTGTTTGATATAATCCATTCCTCTAAGGTCTGTGATATTGTGTTGAATAGCAATAGCTAAGAAAGATTGACAGATTGATTCAGGATGGAGTTCCAAGTTACACTATTCTGAAATTACATTATTAAACAGGAATATACAGTTGATGCAGTTTCAGCTCTCTGCTGGCTACACGATTTCTGTGATGTAATTTTCAGTTAAGGCTCATGCAGTGACAATGATGATGTGAGGGTTCTTTTGCTCTTGGGGATGTGAGAGACTTTTCCTCATTTCAAACTGCTAGACACATATGTCCAAGATTGAGATGCTGAAATTTGGTTTGGTTCCTGTGGAATCCTGGACATTGGCTTAGTTTTGAGCACCCTAGGGGTTCCGATACAGGGTAGATTCATGTGCAGATAATTTAGTAGGACCGCAGGAAGGTTTGAGAGATCAGATTGTTCTGCAGACCTCTTGCCACCTGCATTTCCACAGTAAATTGAGCACAGTGAGTATGGAGGAAGGGGAGATTGCATTAAAGGGATAGTTCTATTGTGACTGGCCTTCAATACACAAGGTAAATATATATCAGAGCAGGTATTGAAATATGTGAAAAGGAAGAAAAAGTGAGTTTATGTGATATACTGCTATGCACACAATTATAACAATTATATCAGATAACAAGGGAGAACACAAAAGGCCTGCAATGAATTAAGAGCAATATTAAGTGCAACAACACAAACACAGCATTAAATTGAATTAAATACAAATACAAATTCTATGCCACTACATTTAAAAAACAACAGAGAAAGAACATCATGTTAAAAATATACATGAAATAACCAATTTCGATTACAGAATAAGATATCAATTGACAATGACATGTGCCATTCAAAGAATGTTTTAGATTTGTTTTAAAATTGTAAAATTAAAAGTACCCTTGTTTATTTTCATAATATGCTAATTTTAGGGGATGGGGTGACAGAGTTTATTGAAATATTTATTTTATCTTTTTCTTTCTTTTGCTGGTTGGTTCTCAAGTTAATTCTCAAGTCAATGCAAATTTCCATTAACCACAAAATGTAGATAAAAATGAAATGCAGATTGAGAGGATTTTGTTGTGCTTGACTCTTATACAGTGCAGAGCGTAGCTGAGAGCAATCAGTTGATGCCAAGGAGCTAACTCTTTAAGAAAGAAAAAAAAAAGTGCCCTTGTGGTCTAAACTTTGAAGGCAGAAGAACTAGATGTTTGTACATCAGGATAGTAGAACATATCTAAAATATTTAAATAGGAATTGAAACACATCATGTTTTTAAGTAGTCTATTGCTTTATTAAAATCACCTCCAAGCCAATGTTTTAAATGTTTTTAAAAGCCCAATAAATCAATACATTGGTACCCCATAGTCTAAATAATGAATTTGAATTATGTAATTTTTTTTTATGAATAGATTTTTTTAATTTTTTTTTATTCTTGATTTTTGTTGCACAGGGAATATACACAGCTCCACGACAGCAGAACAAACATTGCATTGTCATATACATTATAACATTGGCATGGCATTTATATGACGTGCACACATTTTATTTTTGTTGGGTAAGATGCGCTAAGCAGATGTGTCTATAAGAGATGTCCGAGTATGTGTAGCCATTCTGAAGGCAAAGTCGGGCATAGGCATTGAAAATAAAAAGCAGTAAAATATAACAAATAACTGAGAAAACGTTAATAGCGAGTCATGGCTAGTGTGAGGACCTGCATGTGTAACTCCACTCGCTCTCTTGACGAGGGTTACCAGTGGTGAGTAGGTGGAGGCCCTTGCATGACTTCGCCATAATATATATAAGGCAAGGACGGGCAGTGTGCAGTTTAAACATTGCCTGGTTATGTGATGTACTTTTCAGTCTAATAAGTGAGCCATAATAAGCAATGTGGCCGGAAGATATCACCCTGTGATAGTGTAGGTGCGGGAGTCAAAAATTATTGGGCTCCATGTTGGTGTAAAGGTCAGGTGGGGCACTCTGTTGCCGATGTTATGACCCATGGGTGCCTGTGCTGGGGACGGGCATGATATGGCTGTCTCTGAGGGAGCACTTATGGTAAAGGTTTTGTAATTGCAAGGTTTTGTAATTGTTTTGTAATTTCAAGGTTTTGTAATTGTAAATATAGTGCGATTAGAATAGTTGTATTTCAGTTTTTCATATTGGTTTTATAATTTGATCATTAGTTACACTAAGTAAGTTGGTGATTAGTTATAAATTGTTTAAATAATTTAATTATTGCATTAACTTTATGTGACCAAAGAAAGATAAAATCATGTGAACTTGTTTGAACTTTTAGTAGCAATCAATTTCTATTTTTAATTTCTGTTCATTACAGTCATAATTATGGAATTATGACATCATTGCACCAAAACTGCACCTTGAAATGATTTTCCTGAGTGTCTGGATTCTCTAACAAGCATATATTGATCAACTGAAGAAGTTCAGGTGGTGAAATGCATTTTATTTCTATTTTATTTTGTAAGTGCTGATATAGGGGATAATGATTTTTTTTCTCTTGTGGTTAGTTTTTATATTGTTTCTACATTATTATTTTAATAATACAAATATTGGAGAAGTTTTTTTTTTATTCTAGACTTCGTTCTTGCTATATGGAAGCTATTCATAGTGTCAAGCCAGCGGTACTAGTCTCCTTCCACATAAGGTTATCCCTTATACATGGCCATAACAAATTCTTGATTTGGTTAACACTGTGATGCTCAATTTCATGTATGCTGTTGCCCAGTCATTCTTAAATAAGTGAGAGGAAGCCTTGACTGTTCTAAAAGTGCTACACCAGAGCCAAGTGCACTTTTGTTTTTATTACATGTGACTTCCCCCTGTTAGTGACATTAGTCCACACAAGTACATTTTGATCTGCACTACTGTGATTCACTATTTTTGTCTACAATTCTAGCCCTATTTAACATTTGTTATTAGACAGATTTAATGGGACACTATAGTCACCAAAACAACTTCAGCTCAATTAAGCAGTTTTTGTGTATAAATCATGTTTCTGAAGTATCACTGCTCAATGTCTCTTCCATTTAGGAGTTTAATTTTTTGTTTATGCAGCCTTAGCCCCACCTCCCCTGGCTGTGACTGACACAACCTGCATGAAAACAAAATGGCTTCATTTTTAATCATTTGTAGCTTACTTTAAATGTTTTTATCCCCTGCTCTGTAAATTGAACTTTAATTACACATAGGGGGCTCCTGCAGGGTCTAGCAAGAGAAAGGAAATTATAAACAGAATTTGCAATTGAGAAAGTATAGACATCAGATGACTCTTTACAGGAAGTGTTTAGGCTGTGTAAGTCATATGCAAGGATGTGTGCCTAGGGTTACATAAACAAATTGATTTAATTCTTACATTGAAATTTTTTTTATCAATCTATAAAACAAAACTTCTTCATTAAGCTAAAGTAGTTTTGGTGACTGTAGTGTACGTTTAAGATAAATTAATTTTATGATATTATATGCCAGCTCCATTCTGATTGTTAAAATGCCAACTATGTGCAGGATTTCAAATATATTTTGGAAGTTATATGACAAATAATGAATTACTGCTTTAAAGCTAAACATTTGTAAAATCTGGTCTGCAGAAACTCTCTTTAGTTGTTCACTAAACTCCCAATGAGTCTGTACCAAATAGGTTTTAAAAAAGCACATTAAGATGCCTCCCCCGATTACATTGTGGCCAAACTGCTCACTCCCACCCGAATACAGATCTTTTGCTAATTCAAAGGACTTCAGCAGAATTATATGTTCAAAAATGTAAAATGTTTTTAAAATGCAAATTTTCCAAAACAGAAATAAATCATTGCACAAATGGTCCTACACGTTTCATCCACTCCAGTGGACTTCCTCATTGTCCACTGTTATACAGTATATAAAAAAAAAACTAAAAACAAAGTAACAAACAATCAGCTGTATGAAACCTTCCTGCCCAAGTACCATTTAAATATCCCCCATTCTTCTCCTATTCACCCAGCTGTTGGTGTGGCTCTTCTTTCCTGCCCCTCTAGGCTTTACAAACTTGTACTCCCCCGTTGTCTCCTGCATTCCATGTGTTTTCACTCGGCAATCGGGAACATTGGCATGTGCATTCTAATGCATCACTTGATGTGTTTCAGCATCCCCCAAGTCCTGTTATTGTGCCAAGATTAATAATAACAGCAAGTATCAGCAAATCCAGCTAGCAGAACGGACTTATGTACTAGGTTCCAAAATGTTCCTAAGGATATACACTGAATACATATGCTGATTGCTGTTATTGCTGAAATGTTATATACATTTATGAATCTACAGTGCTGATAAAGGGGATAATGAAAGTCACAATAGCAAATTGAGAATAAATACCATAGTGATGCTTCCTACTCGCTTAACGTCATGCAGGTATATTTACAATCAACCAGTGGTAAGCCAACAAATCTTCTATTACTATAGATGTTTGCATTTGAAACTGGGAATTCTTTCTAATAAGTTATCAGTAGAAGGTTCCACATGAATATGATGAATTAACTACGATTCTTATTCAAAGTCATGTAACACTAAAACAATCATCTTTGCTTAATATTTAATGTACATTAATGGAATATTCAAGTTGTTATATGTGTATGCAGTGGTTTATTTCTACATCAGCTTTCAAAGGCACACAGTAAAATCTCCCACCCCAGACCCCTTCTATTTCCAAATATGCAAGGTCGCTTGTCAAAATATTCTGAGAAAATGAGTGAGGTGGGAAAAAATTTTGGTAATTTTCCTTTGGTTCTGTCAGTCATAATGTGTCATTATGCAAAATGAATGTAAGAACACAATAAACTGTGAATTGTATTTACTTTTAAAAGCTGCAGAGATTGAAAAAAAAAATATGCACAGAGATTGGATTTCTTGTGAAACCTGCAAAAACAGGAACTGTTCTGCATTGCCCTTGACATCTGCATTCATAATAAAAACACATTATATGCTTCCTTGGAACATTCCTTTGAACAAAAATCAAGTGGTACGGGGAACAGTCAGACATAGTTCAGCCACATGCAAAGTCAGTTGCTATGACACTCCTGAAGCGATTGGTCCCAGAATACAATGACATCAGCAGCTGCCTTCCCACGGTCCCAACACTAATTGGCCAATTACCTTGAACATAGCAGCACCTTGTTGAGACCAGCTGCCGTAATTGGTGGCATTAAAAGAAACACTGCATAGTTAAAATGTTTGGCACGGATGATCTTTTATTTTGCTTTCTTGGCACTCTATACCCCTCCCCTTGCTTAATCAAGCTTGTATTGCAAATGCAATCAACTCAAAACACTTTCACGCTTCAGTCTTGAACCTATGGCTATTTTAGTTTTTGCAGAATCACAATGAGAGATGTTTACAGTTAAATACTTCCAGGTAACCTCTACTATTTTAATAGAAAGACATAATTGCAATTTTGCGCTGGACGGCAACAATTATGCCTTTACAATTTTTTTATGAGGTTTTTTTTTTTTAAGTAAACAGTGAGTCAATTATCAAGATGTGCAAACTAGTTTAGATGTTTATTTACTCATTTTAGTGAATAAAATCTTAACCTTTAGTCACTCCGTTACTACAGGCAACCAATGGACCTCCAATGCTCTGTGAACTACTTCTTCTGTCATAGGTTGTTGCATGGCTGAAGCTGCAGGCCACAGTGATTGGAATGCCAAAGGTTCTTGTTAAATTGTTAGTGTGTTTTTTCGTTTAAATTGTTACTCTATTGTGAAGTGGTCATGAACCCATATGTGCAGAGTTTTAGAAACAAATGTCACAATAATAAATACTGTACATACAAAGTTAATGCACTTTGCTGCCTCGGGTGTAACACCACCTCTGGCAGAAACATCAGCTTGGAACGAGAGCTAATGTCAGTTATGTGCATATTGGTCATTTGTTGTCCTGCATAGTATGCCGGCAACAGATGACTAACCCTTCCGTGCCAGCCAAGCCCATATTTCTGTATATCATTCCAAGGGCTGGATAAAGAACACATTGGGCCTGGTGCTGGCAATTACAATGCGCCTAATTACAAAATCGTATTAAAGGAAAATACTAAAACAGTCATATCTTCCAAGTGTCATGTATCTGATGTAGATAGTGTTGGAACCAACAGGATGCAGCTATAAGAAATCACATGCTCTTTGCTAATGTCTCACTTTCAACTCGCAAGCAAATCCATTCCACCCTAACAGCAGCATCCAGGGAAGCCAGATGTAGGTGAATGGGTTTAAAGGGTTGGCCACTGACGACAATCATGTAGCCAGCACCACTCAGTGAAAGGGGCGAGCCTGCCAATAGAACTGGAAGGTCAGCCTGGCGTCAATGCATGTCAGGATGTCTGCCAATCATGCAGGATGGCCAACAAAGGGCGCAGACAGTACCCAGAGTTTAGCATAATTGCATTTAACGATGTGCTCACTCTGCACTTTCTGGGGATTGTCCACTAGCACTCACTTGTTCACTTCTCTCCTTACCAGTCAGAAGCTCTTTGTACGATATCTGCCACAGGTAAAAGGTGGATGTAGAGAGTGTAAATAAAAGGGAACATGCCACAGTGCCACAGTGTTAGAGAGATGTAAGCAGCAAGAGCATTTGCACAGTGTGAAAAGTCAGCTTTACCTTAACTAATTTCTTTAGTCAGCCAGTTCACACAACTTTTGTAACCCTACATCCCTCTTAAGTTTCTATATTTAATTCCTTCTGCACAAAGCAAGAGCATGGTCATGGGCCTGGAGCTTCAACTCTATCAGCCCGTATTTTAATCCAACCATGATCATTCCCCTGCAGTGAGGGAGAGTGAGGTTACTGGGGGAGTATCTGGTTGCAGGGAGAACTTGATCTCAGCGAGGGAAATGTAATCAAACAAACCGTACAAGAGCATCAAAACATGAGTTGGTACTATGCAAACCACTTTAAGGACATTTAGCCCATGCCCATGGGTCTTCAATAGGGGTCTGTGAACATGCAGCTCTGCATGGGGTCAGACAGGCAGGTCCTTTCCAGGCATTCCTTCCCCTTTTTGGCATTGCCGATGATGCAAGTGGCATCACTGTAGACCCCTATAGACAGAGCCGGACTGGGAATTAAAAGCAGCCCTGGAAAAAAAATATTTACCAGCCCCATAATGCGTTGCGCCAGCATAGTGTGCAGATACAGAGTTAGAACAGATAACTTAAAATTAAAAAGTACTTCAACGTAAAAAGCGCACTCATAGGCTTCAAAATAAACAAAAGTGCAGATTTATTTTAAGCAGACGTGCCTTTGCATGCAATCAATGTTTCAGTCCAACTATCTTGACATATTAAGGAAAGCTTGTTAATGGGACTGAAATGGTGAATGTATGTAGGGCACAATTGTAAACATTTTTTATTTTGAAGTCCTGTGGGTGTGCTCTTCATTTTAAATATGTTATTGTGCTTGAGTATGCACCTAGCAACAAGATTGGGCCAATATCTGCTCATTACATATGGTACATATTAATGAAATTTCTCTGTGTATTATGCATTTATAAATGTACATTAATATGTGTAAATATAATATATATATATATATATATATATATATGTCTATATCTATCTATCTATATATATATATATATATATATATATATATATATATATATAACAAATATACACATTAATATACATGTCATATGCCAGTGACGGATCCAGAGCCTGAGCCGGGGAGGGGCACTTGTAGATTATTTATATCCCTGTCTCTCCCCTCTCCCTCCCCCTTTCCCTGTCTCTCCCCTCTCCCTCCCTCCCCCCTTTCCCTGTCTCTCCCCTCTCTCTCTCTCCCTCCCCTTTCCCTGTGTCTCTCCCCTCTCCCTCCCTACCCCCTATCTCTCCCCCTGCCCCCAATTTACCTTAGAGAAGGCAGGGGGCCGGCCACATTCCAGACTGGAGCCACCGGGCCGGGTGGCAGCTTCGCCGGTCCGGCGGCACTCCAGTCACTGATGGCTGAAGGAGGAGGAGCCTGTCTACCATGCTCCCTCGCGGTTCCTGTGCTGGGAATTGTGGGAACCGCGAGGGAGCATGGTAGACAGGCTCCGCCTCCTTCAACCATCAGTGACTGGAGTGCCGCCGGCCCGGCGAAGCTGCCACCCGGCCCGGCGGCTCCAGTCTAGAACGCGGCCGGCCCCCTCTCAGTGTGCCACCTATGTGGCAGCGCAGCCCCCAGGTGCCGCGGCCCACCGGGAAATTTCCCGGTATCCCGGTGGGCCAATCCGGCCCTGCCTATAGACCCACCCACACCTCCCTGTCCCTCCCTGATTTCATACCACTGAGGTATGTACTTTCTTTAAGACTGTTTAGAGAATCGTTTCTATTTTCTTTCAACCCTACCCATTCAGAATGTAAACAAAAAAGAAAACTACAAGTTTAGCTAAGTTAATGACTGTTTCAAGGACAGGATGCAGTAACAGCATGATGGAGTATATGCGGTTTATTAATTCTGCTCATTCAGTATACAGGCAACATCGGTTGACAAGCAAATTATTTTCTTACTTATAAATTATGTTACAAACTATACATGTGTGGTTGGTTATTTTTTTGTCATTTCAAATGTGAGTGTAAACAAAATAATCTTCCGATAATGATACTTCTATTTCAATTTTCTTTCATTAGCCCTCAATGTTTTGTTACTAAATATGGGTATTACAGATGGTAATGTTATATACATATCTGTTGTTCAGGGTTTTAAAGACACATTCTTCAACTCATTAAAGTGGTTATGATGCCTAGAGTCACTGGCAGCTATTCATCATTTCTGAATAGTTTACATGTATTCATGGTTCCATATAGCTTTAATCCAGCCCCAACTGACAGAATGGCTAAGGAGGTGGTATGCTTCACTTTACACCATACCAAAGCATGATAGCAATAGTGACTTCCTACTAAAACTGGGTCAATAGGTTGAAGTGGTTATGGTGACGAGAGTGTCCGTTTAACCTGACTGCAAGTAATGAAGGCATGACTCTTCATTTATTTTTCTAGGGAAAACTGTCAGTAACTGTCTAGGGGTTAGTATGTTTGCTTCAGTCAGTGGTAGTAAAATGATAAATATCTCAATGTTTAATGATTCAGGAAGACTGAGCATCATGGGAAACATAATTCATAATCATTGCAATAACAAAGATTGGAAATCACTGATCTAGAGTTGTCACTTGGATTATAGAAAGCATGTAATCACTGTGGCCCCTTTGGAATCCAGGTCATGATGGATTAATTAATAATAATAGAAAACATTTACATGTCAGGTGCAAAATTCTAAAGCAACATCCCCTTCCCCCACCTAAAAAGGGCATTGAAAGTGAGCTTAATAAATATATTAACTAGAGATTGCATACATAAAAACAAAAAATGTATATCCATATTTAACAATTGCATATGTCTATAGGTATGTGCACATCCCTACTTCTAATGCATTGTGTTTGAATCTGTAGGTATGGGTGTACTCAGCTGTATACATCAAGTAACCACCCACCCCCACCCCCACCCCCAGCCCCATATCCCGGAGCCTGCTTTGCATGAATCACACTGATTAGACTCCCTCCATTATTCCCATTAGGATATTGCAAGGTGAAGAGTAGTGAACTTCCGCAAATGTTCGCGAACGGGCGAACCGGGCGAACCGCCATAGACTTCAATAGGCAGTCGAATTTTAAAACCCACAGGGACTCTTTCTGGCCACAATAGTGATGGAAAAGTTGTTTCCAGGGGACTCACACGTGGACTGTGGCATGCCGGAGGGTGATCCATGGCAAAACTCCCATGGAAAATTACATAGTTGATGCAGAGTCTGATTTTAATCCATAAAGGGCATAAATCACCTAACATTCCTAAATTGTTTGGAATAATGTTCTTTAAAACATCAGGTATGATGTTGTATCGATCAGGTAGTGTAAGGGTTACGCCCGCTTCACAGTGACAGACCAAACTCCCCGTTTAACGCACCGCAAACAACCGCAACAGAGGCAGCTCTCTAATTAGGCGGTTTAGGCGGCCGCCTAAGGCCTCGCGCTGGCTGGGGCCTCACGGCCGCCTAAACCACCTTATGGCAGAATGTGTCAGGTCCTTGGTCAGTGACCGAGGACCTGACACCAGGAGGGGGCCCGGCGGCTTGCCCAGTATGCCGCCGGGCAGGGCCGCCATCAGGGGGTGACAACCATGACAGTTGTCACGGGCCCGGCCACCCGATGGGCCCTATATCTTCAGGGGCCCGGTCAGCGCTGTGGCTGGGCCCCTTTAAAAAAAAAAGCCGCAGAAAGTGCTGCTGGGAGGAAGTGGTCAAAAATTAGCTGTGTGTGTGTGTATGTATGTATGTCATGTTGTATGTATGCATGCATGTATGCACATATGTGTGTGTGTGTATGTGTGTATGGATGTCGGTATGTATGTATGTCACTATGTCTGTATATATGCATGTATGTATGTCTGTATGCCATTATGAATGTATGTCTGTGTATGTATGTATGGATGTCAGTGTCTGTATGCATGTATGTCTGAATGTGTCTGTCAGTATGTCTGTATGCTAGTATGAATGTATGTATGTATCTCATTATGAATGTATGTCGGTGTCTGTATGTATGTGTCTGTATGTCCTCATGCATGTTTGTCTGTATGTATGTTAGCATGTGTCTATCTGTCACTATGTTTGCCTGTGTGTCTGTATATGTGTGTATGTCTCAGTATGTGTGTGTCAGTATGTATGCCTATATGCGTGTATGTCTGTTACAGTATGTGTGTCTGTTAGTATGTATCTGCGTGTGTGCATCTGTGTCCTTTTGTATCAGTGTGTGTGTCTGTGTGTGTATTCCTGTGGGTGGGATTTGGAGGCGGACCTTGTGGGCGGGATTTGGAGGCGGGCCCCGGGGGCCCCGACCCTGAGCTGAGTTAGGGGCCCCAAAACTTCTGGTGG
The DNA here is from genome assembly GCA_933207985.1 of Pelobates cultripes. NCBI lineage: Eukaryota > Metazoa > Chordata > Amphibia > Anura > Pelobatidae > Pelobates > Pelobates cultripes. Next base: position 145,183,980 of record OW240914.1, on the reverse strand, counting down.
TGGCCCTGCCAACGGGTGCGAGGCCCCTCTGCGGAGCTGCAGACCAGAAGAAGTGGCCACTGGACCACCAAGGAAGAGAAGGTAGGCTCCCTCACCACCCTCAGCCCCCCCCACCAGCCTTGCCACCCCCCCACCAGCCTCACCACCCTCAGCCTCCCCCCCACCAGCCTCACCAACCTCACCCCCCCACCACCCTCACCACCCTCAGCCTCCCCCACCAGCCTCCCACCCGTCCACCAGCCTCACCACCCTCAGCCTCCCCCACCAGCCTCCCACCCCCCACCAGCCTTACCACCCTCAGCATCACCACCCTCAGCCTTCCCACCCCCCACCAGCCTCACCACCTCACCACCCTCAGCCTTCCCACCCCCCCACCAGCCTCACCACCCTCAGTCTTCCCACCCCCCCACCAGCCTCGCCTCCCCCCTCAGCCTTCCCACCCCCCACCAGCCTCACCACCACCCTCAGCCTTCCCACCCCCCCCACCAGCCTCACCACCACCCTCAGCCTCCCCACCCGAAGCTAAGCTGGAGGAGGATGGTGCGTCAAGGTTCCAAGCGGAAGCTGTAGAAGATTGGGTGTCCTGTGTTAGCCAGTCAACTATGTCCTCGAGTTCAGGGTACGTGGCCTCTGAACACTGGGCATTATTTTAGGGCCAAAGGGAATCACAGCACTACAACCACGATAGCCCCTGCGTGGTGGCCTGCCTCTGCCTGTCATTTTTTTTCGATTAGTGGTACTATGCGTGCAAGCTACTGTGACAACAGATATGAGTGGCACTGTGCAGTGGCAGAAGTTGGCAAAGTAGACGCTCACTCCCCTAATCTATAGGATGCCCCCCCTCACTCTCCTAATCTATAGGCTGCTGCCCCCCCCAGCCTAACTCCCCTAATCTATAGGATGCCCCCCTCACTCTC
>OW240914.1:145120628-145182963 GCA_933207985.1 Pelobates cultripes | reverse complement strand
GGGGGTAGTGAGGCTGAGGGTGGTGTGGGGGGTGGTGATGCTGAGGGTGGTGGGGGGGTAGTGAGACTGAGGGTGTGGGGGCTAGTGAGGCTGAGGGTGTGGGGGTTAGTGAGGCTGGGAGTGGTGAGGATGAGGGTGGTGTGGGGGGTAGTGAGGCTGGGGGTGGTGTGGGGGGTAGTGAGGCTGAGGGTGTGGGGGTAGTGAGGTCAGAGAGATCAGATGAGTCCTTCAGGACCGTAGTGGACACTGAATACACTAGCCTAGCTATCAATTTCCCTATCAAATCAGCAGCTGCTACACTGTCCCTCCTCTCACTAAGAATGCAGCTTCACAATGAATGTAAAATGTATGCTGTCCAGGAGGTGGGAGGGTCTGGGAGGGAGGGTCTGCTGCTGATTGGCTGGAATGTGTCTGCTGACTGTGAGGTACAGGGTCAAAGTTTACTCAATGATGACGAATAGAGGGCGGACCGAACAAGCGATGTTCGCCAGGATCTATTCGCCAGCGAACCGTTCGGGACATCACTAGTGAAGAGACCTTCCAACTGCATATGTGTAAATCATACATGCTCAATATACTTTTCCAGCTTTCCTTGGTAAGACAATAATTGGTTAGGAGTAGAAGTTTAAAGCATAAAAAAGAAACATGCCGGTAACTATAAAAACAAAATGTGCTTATCTGCTTTTTTTCAGCTTGATAAAGCTAAAGTTTTTGAATGAGACAGTTGTCCGAAAGTGATGCATGTACCTTTCTGGAATGAACCGCTTGAGAGAGGTTACAGCTGTGCTGTAAAATGTTTTTACGATTATTGGTTTTAGGGTTAGAATAGGGATATATATAGTTTTGGGGTGCATGAAGTGCTTAGCTTTTAAAATTAGTTAAAACTAGAATAGAGGTAAAGAGCTTTTTCAGGTTTAAGCTTTGAGGGCTTAAATGTGTAAATAAGGACATTGTTTTTTTTTGTTTTTTTTTAGAGGGGTAGAATGTAGGGTTAGTGAAAAGGGTGTTTAGGCCATATGGAGTTTGAATGGTTATGGGAAACAACTCACCCTGTTGTCTCCTGTTGTCCAGTATGATTCTTGAGCTACATCAAAGTTTCTAAACATATTTAATGCTGTTCACGTTCTTCCTGCAATGCACTTCCTTTGTAAGACCCTGTTAATGAGCAGGTAAGAAATTGTTCCTTCTACTTCCTGTCTGGCCTCACAGATGCAACAGACAACAGACAGTGGAGGAGTTGGGACAGTACTGAGTTTTACTACCTCTATAACTGTTCCTGCAGCTCTGCTATCAAGCATAGGAGGCTAACTGGAATACAGAGGACACTGGCCAAGGTACTTATATCTCACAGCAGCCCACTAAACTCAGAAAAAGCACATTAAAAGTGCTAAAAACAGAGGCGATCCCTCTGTTTCCCCTAGAGGCGATGCACCTGTAGGCAGGTGTTTACTGCCTCATGGGAAATTTGGTACTGAGCAGAGTAAATAAATATATACATTGATGCATGATGGAGTGTATTAATATAGAAGGTGACTCAACAACTAAAGAAAGTTAATATAAACAAAGCTCCTGTGCCTGACAGTATTCACCCACGAGTACTTAAGGATAGACATGTGCAATTCATTTTGTTCCGAATGTACATTCGAAGGAATTTTGTGCAATTCGGACATTCGGATGCTTACAAATGTCCGAAGTTCAAATTGCTGAATTTCCGAATTGCCAAAGTCCCGAATTTCCGAATTGCTGAAGTTCCAAAGTGCTTCAGATTTCTGAAAAGTGTCAAAACAAGTGGTTAGGGTTAGGGCTAGGGGTTAGGGCCAAAACAAGTGGTTAGGGGTTGCGGTTTAGGTTGGAGTCAGGGTCCGAATTACCAAAGTTCTAAATTGCCGAAGTTCTGAATTGCCGAAGAGCCGAACCGAATGCCATTGGTCCAAATTGATGAAGCAGACACATTTTTTTTATTTACCTGAATTTCCGAACCGAAGCACATTTTTTGCCCATGTGCAACCCTACTTAAGGAACTAAGTTAGGAAATAAGTGAACCTCTGCTTTTATTCTTTCAAGATTCTTTTCTTTCAGGATTGGAGGAAAGCAGATGCAGTTCCTATATTCAAAAAGGGTTCATGTTTTATGAACCACAGGTCATGTCAAATTAACTTAATTAGTTAAATTTCTACTATGAAGAAATAAGTAGAAGTATAGATCGGGGTGTTGCAGTGGACGTGATCTACATGGATTTTGCCAAGGCGTTTGATATGGTTCCACATAGTAGGTTAGTGTTCAAACTCAAATAAATTGGTCAAGATTAAAATTCTTGTTCTTGGGTAGATCATTGGCTTACAAATGGAGTACAGAGAGTTTTCATTAATGGTACATTTTCAATGCAAAGTTATGCACTTCAGGGTAAAGAATGGAAGAAAAGAGACTTAGTCTAAGGCAAAGGAAAGGGGTTTTTTTTACATTAAAAAAGAACATAAAGGATTTGTAATTATCTGCCTGAAGCCCCCTGGTGGACCACATGCCAGAGAAGCTGACTGGTGCTGTGAGTTCTGGAGCTGTGAGTTCAAACCCAGCCAGGTCTCTTAAAGGGGCGGCCATGCCTTGCTGTCTGTAGGGCTCAGGCTGTGCTGTGACACAATGTCTTTACCTGCATGTGTGTTAATGTGTATCTTTGTGCTTTAACTAAGAAGTAGGTTTATCAGAGTCTGTAAATATATTTAAACAGCAACTAGATCCCTCCTTGCAAAAGCATAATATCCAAGGATATAATTTTTTTAATTGTAGACTAATAGCTTCTTGAACCATTCTTTTTGAGGGGGTGGGGAGGTGATTGACCATATATTTTTAAAGAATTGGTGCCAGCCTGGCAAAGTTCCCCTCCAAATTCTGAAATAAATAGACAAAAGAATGTTCATTGACATAAGCAAGGCAGTAATACTTTTACTGAGAGTTGAGAATGCCCGTAGATTCTTCTTTGATCGGTACATCCAGTGGTTGGCAGTAAGTGAGAAACAAACACTGCACTGAACTCAGTATGCTTGTCCTGTAAAGCAGGTCACTATTTGCTTTGCTGATACTAAAGAACAAAATGTCTTAATTACTCTCTGTAGAGAGGTTTGAGACAAAATGATTTATGCGTTATCTTTGTGAAATTACACAGATTCTACTTTCTATGTTTTCCAGAAACTGGAGTGACAAGCTCACAGGGCATGTCAACAAAGATATGCAAATTCATAAGCGGAAGAGGGAATTATTCTGAGCTTTTATGATGACCAGTCACCCTTTTTGCAGTTTAAAATGCAAGGTCCAGACATCGATATCAAGCAATGGTTAGAGCAGTTACAGGTTAGAGCAATCTATTCATGACATAGGATGTGATATGTATATGTCGCTACTATTATATTTTCATTTTCATATGCTTTGAAGTTTATGATGAACTCGCAGAGCAAACCTCACAGAACTTCATGTGTGGTTTGCTCAGTGGTACATTGTATTTATCTGTGTGCTTTTTCAGCCAATCACAATGCGCAACAGGGTCAGTCGGAAACCACAGGCACATATACATTTTTGACCTTCAAGACATTCTGGCAAAATTTGTTTGGGTTAATTTTAATGATTGCTTCATTATTATTATGCACATTATGAAACCATACAAATTGTACCTTGGTTTGTATTTTGCATTGCACAAGATGGAGCAAGCCACCAAAATGTTTGTTTATATTTTGGATTTTTGTTTTCCACCTATTGCTTTATCTTTTATAAAATGTTGTGGATTCACAAATGTTGCATCTGATATGCAATAAATATTTTTTCACATTACAGACTAGTTATGACATATATAGGACCCATAACTCTCTTGAAACTATATCAAACATAAAGCCCACATCAAACCATTTAACCTCATCCTGATCATAATGCCTTTTATTTCACTTAAACTCAAATATATATATAAATCCACACATTATACATATACAATCCTGATCAAACACATAAAGCTTCTGTCTCTTACGTGGGAAATCCACCAGATATATATAGACCTTTCACACACCTGCTGTAACCACAGCCGGTTCCCCTATTTACCACTATAATGTCTTAAAGCATAGAATTTAGCAGAGTAAACCGTACAGATATCTTAGCCATAATATTATATAGTTAGTAAGAGTTCCTCTACAAAATTGAGAATAAAATATAAAATAGGGATTGTCTTGGAAGCAATAATGGTTTGTCTTTTAAATATTTTATTAAATTAAAATATAAATATAGACATATAAAAACGTAATAATCCATTACAATAACTTATAGCAGAGTTTATAAGATTATAGCATATGCTTGCAATATCAGCAAAATAAAATAACATACCCTCCTGAACATGTCAACCTCTCAGTCATGATAAAATAGAGCGGTGTCTCTGTCTCCAAAATCTCTTATCTTATATTAATAAGTACACAAATGTATACCTTATATGTTCAATTAGGTCATTTTAGGACTTACCTTAACTTGGCAAAGATACAAGGCCATAATGTGGTCATTTCACATGGGAACATCTTATCTATGTTTAGACTAAAACATAAGGGTGCACATGACATGGGAAATTCCCTGACTTGGGAAATTACCCTAACCTAGGACAAGATGGCGTCTTAAAGTCTAAACACCATATTCACTGAATACGAGTAAAAGTTCATTTATTAAAGAAACATTGTGTGAAAAACATTATATTCCATTTTTTAACAACTTGTCAGTTTGCAACATTTCTTAAAGACAAAGTACACCGTTTAAGAAATACAACTTTTCATTCTAAAACTTGTAATATTTGCATATGCCCTAAACAGTACTAACCCACTATCCACATATTAAAGTTACGCATTACCTTCAACTAACCTATAACTCTAACAAAAAACACAGAGACTTCATCACAGGACTTGAACAAACAATTTTATGTGGGGTTAGGGAATTAGCAAATGAGTAGTTGAATATGGCAAATTGTATTTAATATACGTATGTCATATTTTAAAGAATAAATGTCAGATGAGAGATGCTGTACTACATATAAAGAATAGGATAACACTTGAGAGATGGACAACTAAGAGTGGAATATTGCATATGAGAAATGAAACGTGACATTTGAAATTAAATGTGGTATAGGGGGCCTTTAGAGTCAGACACACTTCAATTTCAAAGCTTTATTATAAGAATGGCTAGGGTAGAAGGTATGCTTTCCTATATGCTATCTTTCTCTGCCATCTGACCTTTTAGGATTTAACAATGTCAAGTGACGTACAAATAAAGGTGCATTGTTTTAGAACTGGTTTCCTTTAGGACATATGAGAGGTGAAATAAATGCTACTTGTACTTTTACAGTTCTAGTGTGAGAGCAGTTCTTTGAACTAACTTATTATTTTGCCCTCTAAATTCACCTGCTAACATAGTTTAAGGCTCCCATTAATGAAGACTTAAAAATCTTAAACATATTTCACTTTTGTAAGGTCAAAGCAAAGTCATTATTTAGTATATTAGAGATTTGCAGGCTTAGATGGGATAATTTACATGTGTAATTTATTATGATAGTGATTTGTATGCACAACTTTTTCAGGGATTTATCATTAGTAAATACATGATTGAGTTTTGCATGATTAAATCACAATTCAATTTGCATTTTATCCAATTGGCACTTTAGAAAATCTATCCCAAAGTGCCTGATTCATCACAGTTTCAAAAAAGGATGTAGCGTCAAGCGGTTTGCCTGCTTCTGCAAAATAAATGAGCAGCATGCTTAGAGATGAAAATGCTTTTCGTCTGCTGTACTAAACAAGCTTTCAGAGGTATTAATGCAAATCCTGACTACAAATGGACAATTTGATTTGTTATAAATGGACAATAGAAATCATTCTGCTAGGATTGTTACAAAGATTCAAAGGCTTAAAAAGATACTGTAAGTAAATAGCAGGGTCTACTTTCCTTGTAACCTTATTAGTTATTGTGGCACAAATGCCTCTGCTATGTGTTCTTGGAGGTGCCTGCTTGCAAGGCTCCTGCCAAAAGAAAATAGGCCCTTTAAAAACTATGTGAACGGGGGTGGGGCCGGGCGGCCATGCTAGCAGGCTGCAAGTCACTATGGCTCCTGAGGAATACAGCAAATTTTTGGTGAAAACTCACCTTACCCTGCTTGCAACACCCTGGAAGTCCGTAGTAAAGGTCCTGGAGTGTCCCGGTGCAGCTGGAGCACCCAATCTCGGGTGATTCTGGGTCCTGGTGAGATGCTCTGGGATGTGGGGACTGAGGCCTACCCGGGAGGGGAGTGGGGCGGACGGCCGCTGCCTCGCTTTCTGCCCCAGCTGATACTAAACTACAGCGTACTTGGAGACCCCCCGGCCCCGTTCACCCCCCCTATGGACCGGCGGGGGTTATCCCGGTCCCCACCAGGCCAGTTGCCACCTATGCATCCCAACTGAGCAGATCAACGCCTAAAGCAAACACTGCAATGCGGCCTCACCAAAATGGCCGACAGCGGCGCAGCAATTCCACTAGCTACCAAGGATGAACCCTCTGTGGTGCGCTGCAGCATTGCCCGTGAACCTCACAATCTGAGCTGACAAGTGGGGATTTCCACATTGCCCTCAACCTCCACTGTGAACACTCCTGGATTATAATTGAAGACCGGCATGAACCACAGTGGTCTGTGATTCTTTCACTTACCCACACTGCGGCTGCAGTCCCTAGGAGCGGGCGCGGTGCCTGCCTTAACTGAGTGCGCCTCACCAACGCTTCCCAAACCGACGCCAGCGACCAGCACTGGAAGTTCATTTAGGGAAATCATCCCCAGACGCCGACTCCATTTTACTGCAGCCCGCACCTGGACAATGTCACTTGGAAAGCACCGAGCCTATACCTGTTCAACAACCGGGAAGCCTGTTAATACCGGTGGGCAGACACTGCGCCCCTTGGCGGGACTGTGGGAATCAGCGGGCCACCTGGGTGCACAACGGGGACTTACCTTATGTCTTGGAATAGGCTGCCTCTCTTATCCTCTGCATCGTCAGAGCCAGCAGCAACCTCAATTTTAAACGATATGCAACACCTAAGGCACGCACCGTGTATTATACCAATGATAGCCCCAACAGTTGCCACTTGGGCTGCATTTACTGATAAGCATACATCCCCTCAGTTAATGTTCATGTAGAGTTTGTTTATTTTCATGCCTTCTGCTGACTGCTTAATATGTGACATCATGACTGGTGGTATCCTACCTTCATACCTATGTTGGCTAAGCTTATGACCTAAAAACTCAATAGAAATGTCAGTATGTTTATCTGTATTAGTATCTCATATGTCATAACTTATAACTGACAAATTAGACAAACTCTTGATGAAACCATGAAACTTTAAAATAGTGCTGTGAAACAGACATGTGAAGATCTTTACTGGATGATGTGTTCTGTTGATACTATTTGCAATGTCTATGATTATATGTGAAACCTGCAAAGCACTACAAAAAGACCACCTGGGAGCTTGTTAAGCCTAATTGACAGTTTGTAACACTTTCCACCGCAGTGTTCTAAGTGTTCATCTGGGTGGCCGCTGTTCGCATGAATGACCCCGAGGTGGCGGCCATCTTGTTCTTATTAAACCTTAATAGCCCAGAAATAATGGGAGTTTGCTTCTTTGTATTTGTATTCACTCATCCCATGTGTTCCCTATTAAGGGTTAATAAGCATGTAGGGATGTATATAAAAAATACCCCTTTCTGTCTCATTAGAGATATCTTTGCCAAAGCTCAAGGTGAATGGTTAGAGTTAGGACCCACTTAAGAGGTCTACATTGACGTGGCAGGCGGGCATACCCTCTTATGGCCACTGGAGGTAACTAAAAACCTCCATTTGTTTAAAAATACATAGGGATGTGGAAAGAGCGCAGGTAACTTTTTCTTTGGTTTTTACTATATGTATTTCGACTGATGTGTACTATGGTTGTTGCTGCCGCCCAGGAGTAATGGGCGTTTGAGTGCATGACTTGTTTCTTTGTATTTATATTCACTTTTGTATCACACAGCAAAGTTGTAATGCTGCCACCCATCCCATGTGTTCCCTATTAAGGGTTAATAAGCATGTAGGGATGTATATAAAAAATACCCCTTTCTGTCTCATTAGAGATATCTTTGCCAAAGCTCAAGGAAGCAAGGTGAATAGTTAGCGTTATGACCCACCTAAGAGGTCTGCCTTGACGTGGCAGGTGGGCATAACCTCTCATGGCCATTAGAGGTAACTAAAAACCTCCATTTGTTTAAAAATGCATAGGGATGTGGAAAGAGCGCAGAAAATTATTCTAATTCAGCATTTTTGACCTAACTTTGACATTCAACTTCCATTGCAACACAATTTGCTGTTCAGTGAATAAATCTCTAAAATGAATTGAAATGAGTGCAATTGAAAGACAGAAGAAGTATCTGACAGTCCTATGTTAATCTGGTTCTGAAATGTTCTATAATATTGTATGATAATGACTATCACACCATAAAATATTCTAGAAAAATATTCAAATTATCCCAGAGCTACTATTTTCCTGCAGAAGAATGTGATTGATGTGAGTTAGAAAAGGTCAAATTCAGTTGTCCTTCAGCACTCTGCAGGAGAAGAGTTGATATACAGAGTGTTATGGAATGTGATGCCCCACCCACTTTGATGCCCCACCAATGATATAAAAATATTGAAGTCATGGGTAACCTATCAGAGCTACCATGAACTGCATGTAGCATATGCTGATGCAGTCTATTTGATTTCTTGACGTGTCTCCATCACCAAAACTATACTTTATCTAATCTGCTTCTATATTGCTCCCTGTGTCTGAAACTCATTTTATTTGTTCCTCATCTTATTTGTTCTGAAACTCATTTTATTTGTTTATTTGTTCTCTAGTTTTCAGAAGTGCTTTAGAAGGTTATTTCAATCTCAATGACCGCTTCTGCTTTAGAAGTGGTCATGGTGGTTGAGTCTGTATATGCAGCTTTTCCTTGAAATGCTGTGCATGCAGCTTTATTAGCACTTCTTGTTCTGTGGGCTAGTTGTACCCCCAGCACATTCTGATCCAAGCCGTCTAATGTCAATTTTGAACAGAAAATATGTCTATCATCAGTGTGCACTAGACTTGGGCACTTCAGAAATTTTTGTTTTGTATGAATGTATTTGTACGAAAAATAAATTAGTTTAGTCAGAACCAAAATTCATAAATTCTTCCATTCGTTTTCGTACAATATTCGTTAGTATTTTCGTTTCGGCTAAACTTGTTAGTTCATTCGGCACGATTTAATTGAACCAAATGAATTGAATACACAAAACTATGTTCCCTAATCCCTAAATACCGAATAGCTTCAACTGAACTCAGTAAAACTATTTGTTTCAAATTTTGTACATTGATCTAACAACATGGCATTGAATGCTGTATTTTGTTTAATTTACACCTAAAACTCCCGAAATAACTCCCAAACCAACAAATGCACGAACGCTGCCAATCGCATGAAAATGCATTGGCACTATTAGTAAACTACCGAACACCACTCACTATAGTCATTCGTATGTCGAATGGTATTGCAAATACAATGCAATCATAAGAGTCAGTTCCCTAATCCCTAAATAACGAATAGCCTCAAGTGAACATAGTAAAATCATTCATTCGTTTAAATTTTCGTACATTGATCTCACAACACATGGCATTGAACAATGTTCTAATCTATTTATGCCTAAAACTCCCGAACTAACTCCCAAACCATCAAATGCACGAACGCTGCCAATTGCATGAAAATGTATTGGCACTTTTAGTAAACTACCGAACACCACTTACTATAGTCATTCGCATGTCGAATGACATTGCAAATGCAATGCATTGCTTTTGCTTAGTTTCTTGGGCTCATGAATCATCATGCTTCCCTGACAGGTGGTACTGGCAACACAGTATCATTGTATAAGGGAGTGGGAAAGTAGTAGCCAATGACATACTGCCAGACAAAACGGTAAAAAAAAAAAGTATCAACTCAAGGCAGTCCTTCAATGCAAAATCTATCCAGATTTTCTATAGGCCAATCATTCAGCCATTTTGGAGCTCAGCCAGCCCACCACCTTGTCAGCCATTTTAGACACTTTGATGCTGAGCCTGCCAGAAGTGGTCGTGTCCTCCTCCAGCTCTTCAAGTGACATAGCCATGGATATAGTGGAGGGGGGCATTGGCCACTCTGGCCAGGAGGAAGGCGAAGCAAGTGGGAGAAGCAAGAAGAAGCAGAGGCAGCCCAGGATTTTAAAGGCTGCAGATCCTGGGAGGAAGAATAAGTACGCTGATAGTTTTGGTGCAGAGGAGAATACAGTACTGGTAAACAAGCTTTGCCAGTACTACCAATGTATGTTTGGTGGAGCAGCCAAAAAGACTTCAAGAGCAAAGAAGAACAATCGGTGGAGGAAGATTGTGGCAGCGGTGAATGCTGTTGGAGGGAACAACCGCACCCAGGACGTGGTGAAGAAACGGTGCACTTATATTCTTAAAAAATAATTTTCTTTATGCCATGTTTTTTTTAAACTTATTTTTTTCCTCCATGTGCTTTTGCTACACCCCCCCCCACCATTGGCAGCTATGCTTTTAAAGTCTTTTAAAAGTGAGGGTTGGGTCCACTATAGTGCCAGGAAAACATACCCTCCCGCCCGGCTCTGGAAGGGGGAAAGGGGTAAAAAACTACCTTTTTCCAGCGCTGGGCGGGGAGCTCTCTGCCTCCGATCCTCCTCCTCTCCTCCCCTTTGGCTGAATGTGCACGCGTGGCAAGAGCTGCACGCACATTCAGCCGGTCGCTTAGGAAAGCATTTACAATGCTTTCCTATGGACGCTGGCATGCTCTCACTGTGAAAATCACAGTGAGAAGCATGCAAGCACCTCTAGCGGCTGTCAATGAGACAGCCGCTAGAGGCTTTGGGGGAAGGCTTAACCCATTCATAAACATAGCAGTTTCTCTGAAACTGCTATGTTTATAAAAGAATGGGTTAACCCTAGCTGGACCTGGCACCCAGACTACTTCATTAAGCTGAAGTGGTCTGGGTGCCTAGAGTGGTCCTTTAAGCACATAGAGGGAAAAAAACACCATGTGCAGCTCAGCTTTAAAGGAACACTATAGTGACAGGAATACATGTTTGCATTCCTGTCACTATAACTGTGAAAACACAGTTTAACCTCCCTCTCAGCAATGTAACTGTAATTAAAGGGACACTCCAGTGCCAGGAGAACAAACCGTTTTCCTGGCACTGCAGGTCCCCTCTCCCTCCGACCGATTGCGCATGCGTGGCCGCCGGCGGGGTGAGACCTAATGAGCATGCACGGCAATGCTGCACACGCGAATTAGACCTCCCCATAGGAACACATTGAAAAATGCTTTCAATGATTTCCTATGGGGGTTTCAGCGATGCCACTAGAGGAGGAGTTAACCCTGCAAGGTAAATATTGCAATTTATGAAAACTGCAATATTTATTTACAGTTGCTTGGTTAAGGGTAGTGGAAGTTGGCACCCAGACCACTCCAATGGGAAGCAGTGGTCTGGGTGCCTGGAGTGTCCCTTTAATTACTCATCATTATAGCAGAGCTGTGCTCTGCCTCCTTGGCTGCGATCTTCATAATTGACAAGATCAGCAAATCCAATGCTTTCCCACAGGAAAGCATTGGGAGGCTGTCATGTTGCAAAAAGCTGCTGTTCTATCAGATATCTATATCTATCAGATTTCTTTATTGACGTCACTTCCGGTGCCCCCATGTCACCGGAAGTGACGCGAGATCAGCTCTGCGCTAGCAGGCTTTGAGGTATAGAATTCTGGTGGAGGCACTGCGAGCATGTGTGCCGCCTCTGATGATGCTCGATCAGGTGGGCCTTTAATCTGAAGGGTGTACCGTGCATGCGCTCGGCACATCCTTCAGCTATAGAAATCTGATGGGTGTAATACGCATGCGCGCAGCCCATCTATCAGATATAGCAATCTGATGGGTGTGCAGCACATGCGCGCAGCACATCCTTCAGATATAGCAACCTTTCTCCAGCACCGGGCTCCCTCTGCGCTGGGGAACACTCCTCCCTCTGCCGATGTCAGCTTCGAATGCTTAGCAAGAGCCGTGCGCGCATTCAAACCACCCATAGGAAAGCATTACTCAATGCTTTCCTATGGACGTCCAGCATCTTCTCACTGTGATTTTCACAGTGAGAATCGCGGAAGCGCCTCTAGTGGCTGTCAGTGAGACAGCCACTAGAGGCTGGATTAACCCTCAGTGAAACAGCAGTTTCTCTAGAATTGCTATGTTTTCAGCTGCAGGCTTTAAACTAGAGGGACCTGGCATCCAGGCCACTTAATTGAGCTGAAGTGGTCTGGGTGCCTATAGTGGTCCTTTAAATTCATATTTGTTAGTCCAAATGTACATATATCAGTTTTCTTGTGTTAACCTTCCAATGTGTGTTTTCTATGCCATCAGTGCAAGCCCCTCAATCCCCAGAAGAGGCACCAGGAACTGCAGGAGATGCTGTCTCCATGGAGAGCAGGGCAGCAGGTTTACCGCAAGAGCCGCGTTCGCATTCAGCCAGTCTCATAGGAAAGCATTCACAATGCTTTCCTATGGACGCTGGCGTCTTCTCACTGTGATTTTCACAGTGAGTAGCGCGTAAGCGCCTCTAGTGGCTGTCAACGCGACAACCACTAGAGGATGGATTAACCCTAATTTAAAGATAGCCGTTTCTCTGAAACTGCTATGTTTATAGAAGAAAGGGTTAAACCTAGCTGGACCAGGCACCCAGACCACTTCATTAAGCTGAAGTGGTCTGGGTGCCTATAGTGGTCCTTTAACTGTACACATTTTCTTTGCAGGCATACTAGTTTATGTAACAGGCAGGGCCGGGTTGACCGCTAAGCAAACTAAGCGTCTGCCTAGCACGCACTGGCCAGGGGGCTTAATGTGTGGGTGACCAGCAGGGGTGGGGGGGGGCTCACATCGCTTCTCTCCTTCTGTTCACTTTATGTACTGTGGCTGAATGGACCACGTGTGATCTTCTCTACCATCTACTTGGCCTGACAGGAAGCTGAGTGCAACGATCAGCTTCTTGTCATGCAGAAGAAAAAGGAGATTCTCTACCTGGGGAGGCTTGGCCACGATACATGTGAGATTACAATGAAAGGGAGGTGGGCACAAAGACATGCGCTGAGAGGTCACAAAGAGACAGAGAAAGGGCTAGGGGGGACAAAGATGAATAACTATACTTAGACATAATAATAAATTAATAGCATGACTGCATATATCTTATTTCCAAGTTTAAATAATATTGTTGTATAGATAATAGTAAGCATTGCAACATATGACACATGCTAACAATGTTCTTTCTCTGTTCTCCCCTATAGGTTCTGATGGTACTCTCCCCCTGCAAGAGGAGGGTACCATTACCCCAACAGCAGTGGATCCTGATTCAGTGACATCAGTGGCCGAAGAAATGCAGTTGCCACAACTTCCTCCATCGTTGTATGCGACGATCCAGGCTTGTCAAACTGAACTGGAGACGTCCATGCAGCAGGATAGGGAGAATCAGCGAGAACTATTGCAGAATGTAATAACCGAGGTACGTTCCATGTCGAACATTTTGAATGAGGGCGTTAGGCAATTTACATCAGCAATGGTTTCCTTGCAGCAAAATATGCAGTGCTTTATGGAAATGAGGGAGGAAGAGTGCATTCTAAAGCGCGCCCAAGCTGCCCATAATTTGGGCATAACCATTGCTGATGTAGATAGCCTAGTTTGTGAACGACGTGTGCAGGGTCTTCCCAGAAGGGATGATGATGATGAATAGATATCTGTGGGAAGAATGCACTCAGATGTTTATTTCTCATTATCATCCACAATGTGAACACAACTGACGCTGTTCATCATAGATTGTTACATTCTCAATTTCCTCCTGGTTTTTCCTATCCTTCCCCTGAATATACATTGGTTCATTCTCCTCTGCAGTATATCCTTCCAGGACTGCTCCTAACAACCTGGGCTGCCTCTGCTTTGTTGCTTCTCCCACTCTAATTAAAAAAATATTGTATTGGATTACAACTTCTGACTCCTCTTTTCTTTAATAATTTTTATATATATATATATATATATATATATATATATATATATACATACACACACACACACTTGAACGAAAAATATCACTATATATATACCTATATATAAATAAAAATAATTACAAAAAATGATATATATATATATATATATATATATATATATATACCAATTTGCAGAAATGTAGGCTGCACTCACAGACTTCAAATTTCAATATAGGTGCTTTATTCCATTAAACAAATAAATCTGATCGATTTATTTGTTTAATGGAATAAAGCACCTATATTGAAATTTGAAGTCCGTGAGTGCAGCCTACATTTCTGCAAATTGGTATTTATCAAAGATCCCCAGAAGGATTGGCACCCGGCAAACTACACCACTATATGACAGGACTTTTGTTTTGTATATATATATATGCACATACACATAAAGCAAATAGTGAACAGAGCACTCCTTAGGAAATTTTCAATTGTGTATTTAAGTAATCTTGATTACTTATTAAATACACAATTGAAAATTTCCTAAGGAGTGCTCCGTTCACTATTTACTTTATGTTTGGCACTGGAAGCACCCAGGTATTACAAGTTATATTTTTTTTTAATGATGGTGAGTGTCGGAGGTCGGATTATATATATACACAAACACGTATATATATATATAATAATTCTACATATATATTTATGTAATAGTTTTACATAATTAGGTCATTTTATTAATTACAATTTGCAGGACCTGCCTGACAACCCAGCCCAAAAGTCCAGGGAATTTAATTTGCTAGCACTGTATTTAAACCTGTAACTTTCCAAGACACCATAAAACCTGTACACGTGGGGTACTGTTTTACTTTGCTGAACACAAATATTAGTGTTTTAAAGCAGTAAAATGTATTACAACGATGATATCATCAGTGAAAGTGACATTTGTTTACACACAAATGGCACTTACTCGGACGAGATAATTGTTGTGATACGTTTTACTGTTTTGAAACACTAATTTTTGTGTTCAGCAAAGTCTCCTGAGTATAACAGTACCCCTCATGTACAGGTTTTCTGGTTTTAACTGATCGACGGGCACCCTGACTGGGTACCTTCGTTGGAGGATACTCCTAGTGCTTCCTGAGGGCTTCCAGCACTCCAGCCGACACCATAACCACCGTAGACTCTTTCAGAGCGCAAACCAGGAACAAGCTCTTACACGAGTTTAGGAGTGATTATAGCAAGGGAATATGCAGAGCATAGCAATCCCTTGCAGCAGATTCCCCCAATAAGAGACAGGACTCAAATTGAGGGTGAAGAAGAACTGAAGCTTTTAATGAGACACTGCTTTTATGCACATTTTGCACACATAGTACTGCCCACAGGGTTTTGTAAAACAACCAATCAATACGTACAATACACTCAGACACTCCCAGCAATTACAGACAAAATCCTCCCCTCTGCCTGTGATTTAATTACCTTACACAATGGGTCAATGCAGGGCCGGAATGGCCCACCGGGATACCGGGAAATTTCCCGGTGAGCCGTCGGCACCTGGGGCCGGGCAGACACCTGGGTCTGCTGTCGGCCGCTGGGGAGGTCTTCTGGCGGCCGCTGGTGGACTTGTCCTGGCGGCCGCTGGGGGAGCTGCACTGGATCTGCTCCCCAGTGCGCAGCTGAATGAGACCGGCGCCGGAATATGACGTCATATTCCGGCGCTGGTCTCATTCAGCAGAGCACGAGGGCGGGAGAGCAAAGCCAGCGCAGCTCCCCCAGCGGCTGCCAGGACAAGTCCCCCAGCAGCCGCCAGAAGACCTCCCCAGCGGTAAAAGTCCCCCAGCGGCCCCCAGAAGACCTCCCCAGCGGCCCCCAGAAGACCTCCCCTTGGCAGGTATTAGTAATGTGTCTGTCTGTGTTATCATGTCTGTCTGTGTCATGGTGTGTGTGTGTCTGTCTGTATGGTGTGTGTCTGTCTGTCTGTGTCATGGTGTGTGTGTGTGTCTGTCTGTGTCATGGTGTCTGTCTGTCTGTATGGTGTGTGTGTGTCTGTGTCATGGTGTCTGTCTGTATGGTGTGAGTGTGTGTCTGTCTGTCCGTCATGGGGTGTGTGTGTGTGTCTGTCCATCATGGGGTGTGTGTGTCTGTCTGTCCATCATGGGGTGTGTGTGTCTGTTTGTCATGGGGTGTGTGTGTGTGTCTGTCCGTCATGGTGTGTCCGTCTGTCCGTCATGGTGTGTGTCTGTCTGTGTCATGGTGTGTGTCTGTCTGTTGCATGGTGTGTGTCTGTCTGTGTCACGGTCTGTCATGGTGTGTGTGTGTGTGTCTGTCATGGGGTGTGTATCTGTCATGGTATATGTGTGTTTCTGTGTCTGTCATGGTGTAAACGTGTGTTTAAAAATAGTGTTTTTGCTCACCTTTTTTTTCCCCATGCAGCGTGCTGGTCTCCCCTCGACTGGCCCTGCCTCTATAGCTGAGATCATCAAGCTTGATGATCTCAGCCAATCCAATGCTTTGCCATAGGATTGGCTGCAAAACGCCACTCCAATCAGCATCTCCTCATAGAGATGCATTGAATCAATGTATCTCTATGGGGAACGTTCAGCACCTACAGAGTGTGGAGGCCCTGAATGTAGGTGCACTAACACAGGAAGCACCTCTAGTGACCGTCTGAGTGACTGTCACTAGCAGTGTCACTTTGAAGCAATGTAAACACTGCCTTTTCTCTGAAAAGTCAGTGTTTACGTTGAAAAGCCTGTAGGGACATGCTATAGACACCAGTACCACCACATTAAGCTGTGTGTGTGCGTCTGCTAGTGAGTGAGCTTGTGTTTTTATGTCAATGAGCCGATGTATATTAAGCTGAAGTGGTCTGGGTGCCTAGAGTGGTCCTTTAATGAAAAAAGTAATTTCTTCACAACAGCAGTCAGAACAGTGAACTTCACTGCTGAAGCTGATGTGAGCACAAAAAAATGACACTAAAAGTGTGAAAAATGTAAAACAAAAAATAGACTGTTTGACTGTGTTCTGTTCTAACAAAGCACAAAGAGACTGTACTACAACAAATATATATATTTTAAACTGAAGATAATTCTATCAACTTAATAAAATGTTTTAATTAAAACTGAAGATAATTCTATTAACTGAATAAAAAAATATTACTTCACTTTTACACTGATTGCCTGCAAAGCAAGCATACACAGTCAGTGAGTGAGTGACACAAAAAAAACTCAGTCGGTCAGTCACTGTGACTCTGTGCTAGTAGTTGTTTTACTAGCACAGATTAAACTAACTCTGTGTGGACTGGAGTATAGATTCACTTAAAAAAAATAATTAAAACCCAGTCAAACACACTTAGCTGAGACTGACAGAAGATTAACTTTCTCTATCAGCACTCAGAATGAAACAGCACTGCAGCAACAGCAGCACCTCTGTAAAATCAATTTAACAAAAATCAACTAATCAACTTTGCTGCTAAAAAGACTTAACAGATAAACTAGAATAAGATTTATTTTCTTCTAGGCTGGCAAGCTAACAAGCTAGTCTACCCCTAGGGCAGAAGCCATCAGGCCCACTAAGTTAAAGTACTTGACTGATTCTACCTTTACTCTAAATCTAAATAAATTTAAGTAATTAATTTTGATTAAATAAAAAAGCAGATTTAAAAAAAAAGTAATACCTGGTTTCTGTAGGCAGTAAGCAAGCAGCGAAGGCAGGCACTGGCAGTGCCAGCCAGGCACCGTGTGGCACACTGACTCAGTCAGCAGCACAGCAGTGCACAGCTCTCAAAAAGCACTAAAATTAAAAAAATTATTCTCAGGAATAGTCTCTCAAATTCAACAAGTGAGAACTGGCAGGCACACCAAGACTCACAGAAAATCTGTAAGACAACTAATGAGGCTAACACAGCACAGAAGCAGAATGTGTCACCAACAAAACTCAGTCAAAGAAGGGGGGAGAAAGTTCCACTGCCTGCTTTTATACTGCTGTTTAGTAATTTTTTAAATCCACGATAAAGCACTCACCATTGGATAAGCCCCTACAGCATCATGTTCATCACCTCATTAGTTCATTCGTTTTTCTACCATCCCCATGTAAAGCAATGCAATGTTTTGAAAAATCACGAATTATTTGTGCGTTCGGTTCATGAACGCTGCTCGTTCGGTAGCTTGCATTGCAATACATTCTACTGACTGCCTGGAATTCAAAAAGCCAAACTATTGATACAAATGAACTTAAAGGCACATTCATTAGTACTCATTCGTTAGTTTGGCTCAATCCCATCAGATTTGAAGGGAATGAACAGAACTAACGAATGAAAGAATTATATATTCATTGCTATTCATTCATTCAGTTAGTAGTTCGGCTTTTTGAATTACAAAGAGTGCCAAGTGTACTTCACACAGAGTGTAATTCAAAATGCTGAATGAATGAACAAACGAAAGATTTTCGGTAAACGGCCATTCGTTTGTTCGTTCTTTAGTTTGGATACCCATTTGTTATTCGGTATGTGTAAGTATGGAAGAAAATGCATATTTTCGTACGAAAATCCATTCGTACGAATACGAATGCCCAAGTCTAGTGTGCACTGAAGATGTTCTCAGCTTCTCCACTTGCATGCAGTGGAGGAAGCACATTTCTTAATGTCAGTGAACTATAAATGTCCCCTCCTCCCCACCTCCCTCCATAGTTTGATTCCTCACACCATCCTCACCATCCTCACCATCCTCACCATCCTCACCTACCTGGTATCTTTAAAGGGACACTATAGTCACCAAAACAACTTTAGCTTAATGAAGCAGTTTTGGTGTATAGATCATGTCCCTGCAGTCTCACTACTCAATTCTCTGCCATTTAGGAGTTAAATCACTTTGTTTATGAACCCTAGTCACACCTCCCTGCATGTGTCATCTAAAGTTTACTCTTCCTTTATTTCAAGTTCTGTTTAATTTAGATTTTCTTATCCCCTGATATGTTAATAGCTTGCTATACCCTGCAAGAGCCTCCTGTATGTGATTCAAGTTCAATTTACAGAGAAATAGATACAATTGTTTAAGGTAAATTACATTTGATTGAAAGTGAAACCAGTTTTTTTTTTTTTTCATACAGGCTGTGTCAATCAGAGTCAGGGGAGGTGTGACAAGAGCATAAACAGGAACAAAGTGATTTAACTCCTAAATGGCAGTGAATTGAGCGGTGAAACCTGAGAAGCATGATCTATACACTAAAACTGCTTCATTAAACTAAAGTTGTTTAGGTGACTATAGTGTTCCTTTATTTGATTTGTTTTCCCATCCCTTCCCTCTTTCTCTGTGTCCAACTGCACTTCTTCTCGCCACTTGAAAATTTGCAATACCTTTGTCCTAGTTTCATAAATAAAACCCAAGATTGCCTATTTGTATATGCATGTCAATTAGCAGGTATGTCTGATACTTGTCTTAAAGTGTTTGTCATCAAGATATTAGTAAAAAACAACAAAACATTCAATATAAGTACTAAACCCTGATTTTACCCAATGCATGACTTATTCATATTCCATTTTGCACCTATAAAACACAGGCCAAACTCATTGTATGGTAAATGGATTTGCACATTTATTTCTATAGATGCATACTAAGACACAGCCAAAAAAAAGATGAAACATTTACTTCTGAACTCTTAGTTGTTGCTGCTGCTGTCAGTCAAAAGCCCCATCTCTAAAGCATCCTTAGACTCATGTTTACATGTTCTCATTCCCTGGTGGTGATAGTCGGTCTAACCGGTGTGAGTGCAGCAGCTTTTCAACACTTTGCTTTCACACCCTGCAGCATTCCTCACACTGTATCTTTACATCTGGCTAATATATACATGAATTTTTTCTGCAGCACTGTATGGGTCTGTGAACTGATGTAATATTTTAAGACTGTTTCAATTTTTAGTTTTCTGACAGAACTTTCATTAGCTAAATCCAGTGCTTTTATTAACCATCGTAATGAACATGCCTGAGCAGTTTGTCAGTAAAAATATTGAAAGCAGTATGTATTAATGTGTAGAAAGGCGATTACAAAGAATGCATGAAATAGTTTCATTCATTTATTTTACTTGCTGCTCAGAATCCAAGAAGATCTTATTGAATCGTAACAGATATTGTTTCATGAAGAAATGACATTGATTTTGTTTTAGCTAAACATGGCAAGCAGATATGTTGTATCATGACAGAGAGCGTAATAAAGAATCAGTGTGCACTGGAGTAATATGAGAAGGTGACATTAAGAAGAAATATGATTCCTATATACGGCATGAGAGAATGTACTTTTTAATGAGCCATCAAAAGTAGTCGCCATGGGAACTAGAAACAATATGTGTTTTCATGTACACAGATGTGGTTTGCCATTTCTTTCCTCTCTCTGCTCTGTCCTGCGGGATTTGCAGACCTGAGCTTAGTTTGTCTGAGGACATGAAGATAAGGGTAAAAGGAATTTACTATATGAAAACATCATAACACAAAGAAAAACAGAGCTAACACATAATTGTTTTGCAATTCACGGCCAGATACATAAAATTAAGATAAATAAAAATAGTAGGTTATAGAGCCAGGATCCCTTAATTTGATGGGTTGTAGTTGAATGATGACTCGTATTCCCAAATGGAACACAGAAATTGCACTTCAACCTGAGGCCTATTTTATTATTAATTAAGTAAATAATAAAAAAAAATGTGAGTGTTTGAGAGGGGCAGAGAGATATGCATTCTTAGTGTTCTACTTGTGAATATGAGTCATTCTTTTGTATATATATATATATATATATATATACATACATATATATATATATATATATATATATATATATATATATATAAAACACTGCTAAACACAAATACACACACCAGTCAAGCCATAAGACTCACTTTAAGAGTGCTCTCACTACTGCAAGGGATTCTGGCTATGCATATGCAAATGAGCTCAACAAAGAACCAATTTTTTTCCTCATAATTCCACTTTATACATTCCTTGGAGTATGTGTCTGCTGCATACAACAGCATTGAAGAACAACTCAGGAAGAGGAGCAGAGCCAGTGTACCACTCATGGACAGCTGTTTCGTTGTTAATGCAACTCATCAGCATAAGGTTGGTTACTGGCTTGCAATGCAGGCTTAGCGTTACTTGTAAAGTACATACCAAGAGTTGTGATGGGAGGAAAAAGTGTGGATGAAAACTCCTTCCACCTGAAGTAAGTGGAAAGTTAATACATTGCTAAACACAAATAGATAGGTGACTACTAGATTGTACCATATGTATATTTTATATCTGTTATATATACATATTACACACTTTGTACTAGTGTGTAAATATACCAGTTCTATATATAGGTGTTGACTTGAGGTGTTATGAAACTCGCCAAGATGAGGATTGTCGGCTAAGTCGCAGTGAACTTGTTGCCAGTGTGAATCTTGGTGGCCATCTTTTGGATTCCGCTCTCATTTCCCCACATGCAGGGGTTCCTAAAACTGCCGACTTGTAGCCCCACTGAGATGACCATCAGGGAGAGGAATGTTTACCTACATGTGGCGATCACATCTACATGTTACCTACATGTGGCGATCTGATCACTGACGTTAGGAGAGGCGATCCCGGTGGCCATCCTTTTGGTTGGGGTTTGCATCATGTCGACAGGAAACATGTGTTACACACACAGAGAGACTGATTAGCAATGATTGGTGGGTGAGAAAAGCGTAACACTCAAATGTTGGTGATAAGCTCTGCCTTGAGGAAGTCCAGTGGCACAGAGGAGCAATACAATTTTATTCTTCCATTTCCTAAGTTTGGATTCTGTTTCTACTCCCCTACTTGAAGGGATCCACACCCAGCACAGGAGGGTGCACTGAGGGCTGAATCCATCTACAAAGACATACCTGCCAAAGACTACAGACTTTCAGACCCTGTGATATGCTTGTCAAGGTTAATACTCTCCAACACGCAAACCAGAGAACAATAAAGGCAAGCACAGGCAGACGTATTACAGGACCTTAAAGTGGCCGGACTTAATGTAGGAATAAGAGATAAGAATAGTCAAACACGCCAAGGTCAGGGATATAGATATACGGGAAAGCGAATAGACAGAGCCAAGTTCCGGGAGCCAGAAACGAGAATAACCGAATAACAAGGTGAAGTCAGAAACCAAAGAAAAGACAACTACTCAGAACGCACTCTCGGGCTATAATAAACCACGACAGTGCAAGTGATGTCAGAAGGAGGTTAATATAGGGTAAGGTGTATTCTGATAGGCAGGGACAGAAATGAGGGAAGATATAAATAGATAGTAGCAATAGGCTACTATCACTTTAAAAGTTAATGTCACGTCACCCCTGCCAGCTACCGTGTGCGCGTGTGCACATCCTCAGATGCCCTCCCAGATGTGCGCTCCAGCCAGCGATCCGCACCACCCGACAGGAGAGGACTGATGGCGGGACCGGGACAGCGCGAGACACAAGGTATGACAGAATCCTGCCTGAAGGAACGCCTACTGGAGGAACACCAGAAGGGCGAAAAGGAAACCTAGCATGGAACGCCCAAAGGAGTCGGGGCGCATGGACCTCAGAAGCAGGAACCCATGAGCACTCCTCGGGCCCATAACCTCTCCAATGAACCAGGTACTGAAGCAAGTCACGGGAGATTAGGGAGTTGACAATATGTTGGATCTCATACTCCTCCTGGCCATGAACCAAAACAGGAGGAGGACGAGACTGGGAACGGGAATGACTATTGCAAACAAGCGGTTTTAGGAGGGACGTATGAAAGACGTTGGGTACACAGAGGTTTTTGGGCAAATCCAAGGCATAGGAAACAGGATTGATCCTTCGCAAAACCTTGTAAGGACCAATGAACTTAGGAGCCAACTTCATTGAGGTAACGCGTAAGCGCAAGTTGCGCGTAGATAATCAGCCTCTATCACCGGCAACATAAGAAGGTGCCGCCCTACGGTGCCTATCAGCAAAGGCTTTCTGAGTAAACATAGTCTTCTCCAAGATGGCATGAACCATTCTCCAAGTGTCATGTACAGTGGATAAGTGTTCATCTAGAACCGGCATTCCCTTGTGAGAAAATGAAGCTGGAAGCAGATTTGGATGACGATCATACGTGACAAAGAAGGGACTGTAACCAGAAGCAGAGTGCTTAGCCTTATCCCTGGCGAATTCAGCCCAAGGAAGAAGGTCAGCCCAGTTGTCCTGGAGTTGAGACGTAAAACATCTGAGATATTGTTCAAAGCTTTGATTAGTCCTTTCAGCAGCACCATTTGTTTGAGGATGATAGGCTGAGGAGAAGGCGAGTTCAATACCCATGTCTTTACAAAAGCCCCTCCAAAACTTTGAAATAAATTGTGAACATCTATCAGACACAATGACGTCTGGCATTCCGTGTAGGCGTATTATTTCCTTGGTGAATATTCTGGCTAATTCAGCAGAAGAAGGCAGTTTTCTCAAAGGTATGAAGTGCACCATTTTAGAGAAGCAATCAACTATAACCAAAATAACAGTAAAATCCTTAGATTGTGGCAGCTCGACTATAAAATCCATAGACAGTTGAGACCAAGGAACTGACGGCAAAGGAAGGGGATGCAAAAGACCACATGGTACTTGATGGGAAGATTTAGATTGGGAACAAACGTTACATGACGATGTGTAAGCTTCAACTTCCTTTCTAAGAGATGGCCACCAATATTGTCGTGTGATCAAATCAATGGTCTTAGATACCCCCATATGTCCAGCCATTTTACTGTCATGGTAATGGCTGAATATTTCCCCTCTCAGCTCTGGAGGTACGTAGTTTTTTGTGCAGAAGAGGGGAAGAGACCCTGGTTCTAGTCAAAGTGATGATTCTCTCATGGGGTATGATGGGATCTGTTATGACCTCCTCTTTATCAAGAGTGGCAAACTGTCTGGAAAGAGAATCTACTTTGGTGTTATGATTACCCGGTCTATAGGAGATTACATAATTGAAGCGGGAAAGAAAAGGAACCCAGCGGGCTTGTCTGGGCGAAAGCCTTTTAGCGTCACTTAAAAAGGCTAAATTCATATGATCGGTGATAGGAACCGTAGATCCCTCAAGTAAGTGACGCTATTCCTTGAGAGCTGATATTATGGCTTGTGATGTCCCGAACGGTTCGCTGGCGAATAGTTCCTGGCGAACATCGTTTGTTCGCGTTCGCCACGGATGGCGAACATATGCGCTGTTGGGTCCACCCCCTATTCGTCATCATTGAGTAAACTTTGACCCTGTACCTCACAGTCAGCAGACACATTCCAGCCAATCAGCAGCAGACCTTCCCTCCCAGACCCTCCCACCTCCTGGACAGCATCCATTTTACATTTATTGGGAAGCTGCATTCTTAGTGAGAGGAGGGACAGTGTAGCTGCTGCTGATTTGATAGGGAAATTGATAGCTAGGCTAGTGTATTCAGTGTCCACTACGGTCCTGAAGGACTCATTTGATCTCTCTGACCTCACACCCCCCCACACCCTCAGCCTCACTACCCCCCACACCACCCCCAGCCTCACTACCCCCCACACCACCCTCATCCTCACCACCCCCAGCCTCATTACCCCCCACGCCATCCTCAGCCTCTCACCCCCACACCTCAGCCTCACTAGCCCCCACACCCTCAGCCTCACTACCCCACACCCCCAGTCTCACTACCCCCAAACCCTCAGCATCACCACCCCCCACACAACCCTCAGCCTCACTACCCCCACACCCTCAGTCTCACTACCCCCAAACCCTCAGCATCACCGTGCAATACCGTGTAATATCGCGAGACCATCAGAGCTCTGATTGGCCAATTCTCGCTGCGGAGCTGCAGACCTGTGTCTGCGATGGTGGCCAGGCAGCCAGGAGAGGTCTCACACCCGGCAGCATACCGGGCAAGCCGCCGGGCCCCCTGCTGGTGTCAGGTCCTCGGTGATTGACCGAGGACCTGACACAGTCGGCCATAAGGCGGTTTAGGCGGCCGTGAGGCCCCAGCCAGCGCGAGGCCTTAGGTGGCCGCCTAAACCGCCTAATTAGAGAGCCGCCTCTGTTTGCGGTTGTTTGCGGTGCGTTAAACGGGGAGTTTAATCTGTCACTGTGAAGCGGGCGTAACCCTTACACTACCTGATCGATACAACATCATAATTGATGTTTTAAAGCATGTTATTCCAAACAATTTAGGAATGTTAGGTGATTTATGCCCTTTATGGATTAAAACCAGACTCTGCATCAACTATGTAATTTTCCATTGGAGTTTTGCCATGGATCCCCCTCCGGCATGCCACAGTCCAGGTGTTAGTCCCCTTGAAACAACTTTTCCATCACTATTGTGGCCAGAAAGAGTCTCTGTGGGTTTTAAAATTCGACTGCCTATTGAAGTCTATGGCGGTTCGCCTGGTTGGCCCGTTCGCGAACATTTGCGGAAGTTCGCGTTCGCCGTTCGCAAACCGAAAATTTTATGTTCGCGACATCACTAATTATGGCTAATAATTCTCTATTACCTATATCGTAATTCTTTTCTGCAGGTGTCAGCTTACGAGAAAAGAATCCACAAGGATGCAACAGAGCGGTAGGAGATTCCCTCTGGGAAAGGATAGCTCCCACACCGGTCTCGGAGGCATCAACTTCAAGGATGAAGGGTCTAGAGATGTCTGGATGTACCAGGATGGGGGCTGAGGCAAAAGATTTTTTGAAGAGAGCGAAAGAAGCCTTGGCTTCTGCAGACCAATTGACATGATTAGCTCCCTTCTTGGTCATAGCTATGATTGGAGCTATAATCTGGGAAAAGCACTTTATAAATTTTCTATAGTAGTTAGCGAACCCAATGAACCTCTGTATGGACTTCAATGGGTAAGGGCCATTCAAGAATAGACAATAGCTTTTTAGGGTCCATTTGAAAGCCATCAGTAGAAATTACATACCCTAAAAACTGAATAGAAGTCTGATCGAACAGACATTTCTCAAGTTTGCAATACAAACCGTTAGCAAGAAGGGTCTGTAAAATATTTCTAACTTGTTGGTGATGTATCTGAATATTAGGAGAATGAATAAGAATGTCATCAAGATACACAATAGCGCAAGTGTGCAAATAATTTCTTAAAAATTCATTGATAAAATCTTGGAAGACAGCCGGGGCATTACATAGACCGAAGGGCATTACCGTGTACTCATAATGACCGCTTCGAGTATTAAATGCTGTCTTCCATTCGTCTCCCTCTTTGATGCAAACGAAATTGTAAGCTCCTCTAAGGTCTAATTTAGTAAAGATTTTAGAACCACAAAGCCTGTCAAAGAGCTCTGTTATCAGTGGTATAGGATACGCATTTTTTAGAGTGATTTTATTCAGACCCCTATAATCTATGCAGGGACGTAAATCCCCCTCCTTTTTGGCAACAAAAAAGAAACCAGCCCCTGCAGGGAAGGAGGAGTGTCTGATAAACCCCTTACTTAGTGATTCTTGTACATATCCCTCCATAACCTTATTTTCATTTTGAGAAAGAGGGTAGACCCTACCCTTGGGGAGCATGGTACCAGGGAGGAGTTTAAAGGCACAATCGTATGGCCTATGTGGAGGAAGAAGGTCTGCCTATATTTTGTCAAAGACCTTTGCCAGGTCTTGGTATTGAGGCGGTACATTAGTGGAAAGTGGAGGAGCTAAAGGAACATTAAGAGAACAAAGGGGTTTAACTTGACTTAAACATGTACGGTTACAGGAAGGACTCCAAGACAGGATTTGACTTTCTCTCCAGTCAGTAACAGGGTTATGTTTTTGTAACCATGGAAAACCAAGAACCAAAGGGCAAAAAGGAGAAGAAATGACCTGGAAAGACAACTTCTCTTTATGGGTAACACCTACTGATAAAATAACAGTCTTAATTTGATGCGTAACATAGGGGACTGTTGTTAAGATACCCCTTGTGTGTTTAAATAAAGCCGCCGTTTAGTCGACCTTCCCCTGCTGCAGTACCAATAATCTCCGTTCGTATAACCGTAGTGCACGAAACAAACTCAGGGGAAGCGGCAATCTCCCGACCGGGATCAGTGAAAGGCTCCAACCTCCCGAACGGAACTCCACGAACAGCTGCTAGCCGCCGAACAATAATATCCATCAAGCGGCTTTCGTTTCCATCCAGCAGTCTCTAAGCGCAAATAATAAATCCCCCCAATAACGAGACAGAAGCTCCGCATTGAGGGTCAAACAGGATCTGGCTTTACTGTGGGCTACCTGCCCGTATTTATGCAGGTCTCCCACTTGGTGGACTTGGAGACTTAAATGACAGACAGATATGGGGACATTCCAGACACACAGACACAGTTTTTACCCACAATGCACTATGATTCCCTCCCCTCTGCCCTGGAGATAATTACCAAGTAACTCAATTATCTCCAGGACAAAGCCAGTCACCATTTTAAATATAAAATCATAAAAGACATAAAAATACATAACTTTAAAATAACTAAACATTTCCCATTCGTATCGCATATCCCCAGATAGCCTGGATCTGAGTGCATATTATTAGCGAATAGCGCTCAGATCCCACACACATAGTTCAATCGCCATGGAGTCAAAGTTCTTACAGTCCTTTGGTATACGAATGACTCCATGGGAAGGCTATCTGGGTTAAGTCCTTTCGTATGCTTCAAACCTCCTGAACGGCCGGTATTCGTATGCTTTCGTGGAGGCAGCCAGGCGTTCCGTTGTTTCAGCGGTGTTCGGCAGAAAAAGTGTCCGTTTTTAGTTCCATAGAAATAGAGCCAAACACCGCTGGGCTTTCGCGTGGTTTAAAATGGCTGCTGCCTCGTGGTCGACATACAAACGATGACCACCCTGAATTCGTTTAATTGAGAAGTGTCTGCGGTTAACCACAACATTCTAATTGGGATCAATAGGTTAACCAGCAGCACACTTTTCTCTTGGGTGGCCGTCCGTTCGGTAGGTTTGTTCGGGAAAAAACAGTCATTCGTATGGCCACTGATCTAGATCCTTGTTTGATTTTTAACAGCGCTCTGGCTGCTAGTCTCTTTCTGCCTGGGTGATTGAACACATTACGGAAAGTCCTGCGGAACAGTTCATGATTAAAGACAATCACATCATCATTCTCCCACAAGGGATTTATCCAAGCCAGGGCTCTGCTTTCTAATAGGTTCATAATGAACACTATCTTGGACCTATCAGTAGGGAATGAATCAGCAACTACTTCACAATGTACTCCCACCTGGTTAAAAAATCTCCTGCATAACGATGGTTCCCCGGAATAACGAGGAAGGGGAGTTAGACGAATGGATGGAGTAGAATGAGGGCACCATGAGAACTACTGTCCTCTGCCTCTGGTTGAAGACACGCAGTTCTAGTGAGGATAGTTTGCAAGGCTTGGGCAAACTGATCCATTCTGTGGTCTAACCCCTCTATTCTATTTTCATATGCTGCCATTTGTTGTCCCAGGTTTGCAGGGTCCAAGGCCCTGTCATAATGTCAAGGTTAATACTCCCCAACACGCAAACCAGAGAACAATAAAGGCAAGCACAGGCAGACGTATTACCGGACCTTAAAGTGGCTGGACCTAACGTAGGAATAAGAGATAAGAATAGTCAAACACGCCAAGGTCATGGATATAGAGATATGGGAAAGCGAATAGACAGAGCCAAGTTCAGGGAGCCAGAAACGAGAATAACCGAATAACAAGCCGAAGTCAGAAACCAAAGAAAAGAAAACTACTCAGAATGCACTCTTGGGCTATAATAAACCATGACAGGGCAAGGAAGTGATGTCAGAAGGAGGTTAATATAGGGTAAGGTGTAATCTGATAGGCACGGACAGAAATGAGGGAGGATATAAATAGATAGTAGCAATAGGCTACTTTCACTTTAAAAATTTATGTCACGTCACCCCTGGCGGCTACCGTGTGCGCGCGCGCACGTCCTCAGACGCCCTCCCAGATGCACAGCCCGACAGGAGAGGACAGACGGCGGGACCGGGACAGTGTGGGACACAAGGTATGACAATGCTCAACTGACCACTTTTAGTAGTACCACGTTTGTGAGTGCATTACCTTTTCCTATTTAATTGGTGTTGTTGGTTTTATACTATCAAAAAGGAAAGAAAAGGTTAGCGCTAATAATAACTATATACAAAAATGAAATAAAGGCAGCGGCCTTATAGAGGGTCACCCTCTAACCCTCTACAATAGGAATATATACAAAAACAGAAAATAAGGCTGCGCCAAAAGAAATAAAAATAAGTCCAAATAATAAAAATATTCAAATAAGAGAGTCCCAATGGTAGATGGTGTATCAATTGGTATGGTGTCTTCCTTAATAGTGGTCGTCCGTCTCACGATATGAAAGACACAATGGGAGAGAGCCAATTGTGCAGAGTGTATAAATAAGTGATATTTGAATAAAATATAAATTACACACTCACATTGCCATGAGCTAGGACCAGCTCAGGTATGATGGACATACGGCGGATAACCCTCCGCTTGTAGGGGTACTTTTCCTCCTGGAGCGTCCTGATGTCCAAATTCTCAGGGAGAGAAAATAAAAACAGCCAATAGTGCTCTCTGATAAGATGATTTATAAAAAGGATAAAAAATAAATAAAATATACTCACAAGTAGAGTGCAGGTCAATCTGCACTCTGATATTCGCGTGGGTGGTATAATCCCCACCTTAGGATATGCCAGGAACAATAAATGAGGTTAAAAATATTATTAATTATAAAATTATTTATTAGTACAATATATTTAAAACCAATAATAATACACGGTACGCATCTTCACACATTAATAATAATCACTCCTCTATTCCTCCCAAACCCTTTCACCACTCTCCATACCGACCTAAACCTCACTATAGAAAACAGAATTCTCACTATGCTCCTTTGCCTTATCACCGTCCATCATCATACACATCACGTAAGATTCCATATAGAACATCTAACTATCAGGATTCCTCTAACCGTTATTACAATTCTCACAGCCCCGAAAACCAATCAGATTCACCTAAATATCAGCGATCTAACACTTTTTACAAAAACCACTCTGACACTCCGATTACACACACCAACAGATATCAACTATTGTCCATCGACTCTGAAATAGATAATGATGATCATTTTTTAGAGATTCAAACACATCCCAGCACTTTCATCAATACACCTTATCCCACAAGAGCGGCAAAAAAAAGAACTTTAAGCCCAGAGGAAAACGGAGTGGTAGAAGAGAACAAAAAAGAGAGACTAGAAAGATAAAAAATACCCTTAAAGAATCAGATGTTGGCATTTTTAACTTATCTAATAAAGTTTTAAGTGCAGCACAGGTTTCGGTTTTAAGTAAAGGATTAAAATATGCACCAACGAACTCATTTAAACCATTTGAAGCGTTTTTAGATGTAAATAAGTTTGTACGCAAGGCTACACTAAAAAGATTTTTTACAGCACAAACCTCAGAAATTAATCCTTCCTCTTCTTGTTCCCCTATATCTACTGATCAGTCTGTTTTTATTAATACAAATCTCAGACCCAAATCTACATTTTACCCATATCATTTTAAATCAGCCCCTTTGGTTATGTTTGAGAAATCTGTTCTGAAAGATTTTAATAAAATCAAATTTAATAAATATGATTCCCAAAATTTGAATATATGGGAAAAAAAGGCCATTAAACAACTCCAAGAGGATAAAGAAATAGTGATTAAACCGGCCGATAAGGGTGGAGGTCTTGTCATACAGTCTACTGACATGTATATTAAAGAAGCCTACAATCAATTAAATGATATTAACGTATATGAGAAATTAAAAAAAGATCCCACTTCCAATATACAGCAGAAACTTGTCACTTTTTTACAGAAAGGTTTAAAGGATAATATTCTGAACAAAAAAGAATTCGATTATTTATTTATTAAGAACCCTAAAATTCCGGTGATTTATTTTCTGCCCAAAATACATAAAGATGCTAAACACCCTCCAGGGAGACCGATAGTGTCAGGGATAAACTCTCCTTTATGCAATTTATCTCAGTATATAGATATCTTACTTCAACCATCAGTTAAACGGATGAGGTCCTACTTAAAGGACTCTATGTCATTACTGAATTTTTTAAATGGATTTACATGGAAGTCAGAATTTATACTTGTTTCCTGTGACGTTACGTCCCTGTATACTATTATTCCACATCAACTTGGATACAATGCAGTTAAAACTATTTTACTAAATGAAAATATAATCCCAGCTGCCCAGATAGATTTTATTGTTGATGGTATTAATATTATTTTAAATAACAACTATTTTTGGTTTTATGATTCTTTTTACCTCCAAAAAAGAGGGACAGCTATGGGGACTAGGTTTGCTCCCAGCTATGCCAACCTTTTTATGGTGGATTGGGAAACATCCGCTATTTGGGGACGGCATGCCTGGGAGCAAAACCTAGTCTCCTATTTTAGGTATATTGATGATCTGTTTTTTATATGGAAGGGTTCAGAAGATTGTTTGAATTCTTTTATATCACATCTTAATTCCAATAATAAAGGTATTATTTTGACTTGTGAATATAGTAATAATTCAATTAACTTTTTAGATCTAAATATTTTTATTCAAGATGGCAAAATACATACAAAAACATTTTTTAAGAAAGTATGTACCAATACCGCAATTGATCAGACAAGTTGCCATTATAAACCATGGCTTGAAAGTGCTCCGAAAAGCCAATTTTTAAGAATACGCCGTAATTGTTCCCAAATAAATGATTTTAATGAACAATCTTTGGTTTTAAAAAAACAATTTATTGAAAAAAATTATTCTTGCACTTTTCTTGATAGCACTATAGACACAGTCAAAAATAAATCTAGAGAAAGTCTTTTAACGTATAAAGATAAAAATACCTCAGAAACCCCCACCCTTCCCATTATTTTTAACTATAATAATAAAAGTGGTTTTATTAAAAAAACTATTAAAAAACATTGGCATCTTTTAAGACAGGATGATCTACTTAAAGAAATTTTACCTGCACAGCCAAAAATTGTTTTTAGAGGGGCACCTAATTTTAGATCAATTCTAACTAATAATTATACCAAAGTGACCAAAAATACTCAAAATACGTTTTTAGATGGGGCAAAAGGTTTTTACAAATGTAAACGTTGCACTGTATGTAAAAACACCGATCAGACAACCAAATCTAAAATTACTAACTTTAAATCCAACCAAACAAATAAAAGTTATAAGATAAGAGATTTTATTGGTTGTAACACTACCAACGTCATCTACCTATTGGAGTGCCCTTGCGGCCTCCAATACGTAGGTATGACCACCAGGTGTCTTAAGATACGATTGGCAGAACACTGTAGGAACATAAGAAACGGATTCCTAAACCACTCAGTATCTAAACATTTTATTAATCATAACCAAGATCCTAAATTTCTTAAAGTCCTAGGTATCCATAAGTGCCAAATACCCTGGAGAGGTGGCAATATTAAAAACATTCTTGGTAGATCAGAGATGGAATGGATATATAATTTACAAACTCTTACTCCCCAAGGTCTAAATGTGGACTTTGATTTATTTAATTTTTTTATAATTTTTTACCTTTTAATTACTATTTTCTATTTTATCTTGTGGCTTAATATATTTATATTTTTATTCCATCTTATTTTTATCCTTATTTACATTGCTATTATTGATTTATTATCTTATGCCCCTCCAAATTGATTTGCATCCACTTTTTATTTTATATATATTTTAATATGCTTACTTATCTGCTTTATATTTATTCATATGTTACTTTTATTTATATGTCTGTTCCTATGTTTATTAATCCATATGTTATCCCTTACTAATATGCCTGTTCTTATTATATTCTCACTTTTTATTATATATTTCCTAAGTTGCTGTTTCAAACTACTCTCCCCAGTGTTCTTTGCGGTTATGGTCACGTGGCCCGCGGGTATTATTGATTCATGACGCCGCGGGTCACGTGACCAGGTCTGAACCCGCCCTCCTCTTCCCCAGTCCTGTGCGTGCCGTTCTCTTCTATTGCGGCCGCAGGGACTGGGTATTTGTATATCGGCGATCACGTGACCCAGCACTACATGCCCCAAGATGCATTGCGGGTCACGTGATTCGCACAAAATCGGAAGTTTTAATTTTATCTCATTTATATTTTATACAATGCTCGTTTTTTACATATTTATATATACATATCATCCTATATTTATGGATGTCTATAATTTATATTACTTTTCATCTTTTGTATGTATATTTCTTATTTATATTTTGTATTATTCTAATTGGTTGATCAATTTTTTGGTGCCAATTTTAAATTTTGTATTAGCTATATATACTCCTAATGTGCCAGGTATCTTTATTATTCCAATTTGATAAAGCCTTCACGGTGAAACGCGTTATTGGTTTTAAATATATTGTACTAATAAATAATTTTATAATTAATAATATTTTTAACCTCATTTATTGTTCCTGGCATATCCTAAGGTGGGGATTATACCACCCACGCGAATATCAGAGTGCAGATTGACCTGCACTCTACTTGTGAGTATATTTTATTTATTTTTTATCCTTTTTATAAATCATCTTATCAGAGAGCACTATTAGCTGTTTTTATTTTCTCTCCCTGAGAATTTGGACATCAGGACGCTCCAGGAGGAAAAGTACCCCTACAAGCGGAGGGTTATCCGCCGTATGTCCATCATACCTGAGCTGGTCCTAGCTCATGGCAATGTGAGTGTGTAATTTATATTTTATTCAAATATCACTTATTTATACACTCTGCACAATTGGCTCTCTCCCATTGTGTCTTTCATATCGTGAGACGGACGACCACTACTAAGGAAGACACCATACCAATTGATACACCATCTACCATTGGGACTCTCTTATTTGAATATATTTATTATTTGGACTTATTTTTATTTCTTTTGGCGCAGCCTTATTTTCTGTTTTTGGTTTTATACTATGTCAGGTTTTTTAGTCTTTCATGTGATTTTAAGCATAGAAGAATTGAACTTTTACATTTGGCATGTATATGTGGGTTCTGCAACAGATGGGAAAGTGTTAGTAAGTATAAATATTGCTATACTTTTATTCTAATTTCACTTTTACCTTAACTACACCACACCATTGTTTGCTTGTTTGTTTCTATGTGTATCACGTTTTTCAGATTGAAGCGGGGTGTTGGTGTTCAGGGAGAACACTATTGGTGTTTATATTTTTGCTGTGCGTGCTATTTAACTCTGTTATAGTGTTTCACCCTGATTTTATCACAATTCTATCACATTGTTTTTAATATTTAGAATTCTGTTTACCATTTATTACAGGGGCATTAAGGGAAGCAATGTGCAAAAGATTAGAGACTGTGTTTTGGGACAGTTCTCCAAATCATGATGACAATCACCATACTAACAAACCTTTTTTTAAAACCTTTTTTAAACTAGAGAGAACAGCCATTAAAGAAGTAAAAAGCTGGTGGGAGGTTGTTTACTTGGAATAATATCTAAAACTTGGAATTGTACCAAGAGGCTTGAGGATTAATAAGACACCAGCTTTTGGTCTAGAATGTGATGATTTTATGCAAAAATTGAACAATGTTCTAGAGAAATGTTCAAAAGAGTTGATGGTGTTAATTATTGATTTCCAACAAAATCAAATTAACTCATGTGAGGAGAAAACAGAGAAATTAGAGAAAGAAATTCATAAAAATTTTAAACCTGAAGAAATTGAGATAAAAACCTACCCTAAAAAAATAACAACATTTTGATTCATCAAGTACTACTAGTTGTGATTTTTTTTAGACAGATGACCTTTGGACTCCCATCCGCCCCTCGACCTGTACAACATGCCAATCATTTTTGGCCACTCCAGTTCCCCAAGAAAAGGAGATGGACGATGGACCAACAGGAGATAGAGGAGGTGGAGTCTGTGTGCCTAAAAAACCCCAGGAATGGGAAATAATTTCAAAACACATCATCAATTTATTTAAAGCAAAGTTTAATACGCAAGAATTAAAAATCTTTTTTTATTTTTTATTTTATCATCTTTATTGGTTTTTGTGGTATAAAATACAATTAACACATTTGACTGTAGTCATAGAAACATCGTAGAATAATCAGTTACATTAGACAACATTACAAGCTCTTTTTTTAACATACTGATGGTTTCAACTAAATGGAGTAAAAATATAATTTTGTCTTAGGCATTACTTGTTGGCATTGCCAGAAATGTCAATATTTAAACATGTAACAATTAATATTTTCCCGGTAGGTATGGGTTTAAATGTGTCTTTTTGTTTGTGTTTGCTAATATCGGTTATGTTGTGATTCTTGTTAATTCTCGCCATGTGTCATGTGATTACCCTGTTCCATGAAGGAGGTCCATGGATTCCAGGTTTGTAAATATTTGGTGTATTTTTTTGTAATGGCGTGAGTAATCTCTTCCATTTGTCTCACGTTCTCCACTCTCTGTATCCATTCTCTAATGGGAGGAGCGTTTTCTTGTTTCCAGTATACTAGAATAATGTGGTTGGCTACAATAATTAATTGGGAGACTAAATTATTTTCTCTTCTATTCAAGTTGGTGGGAGGTAATAGCAATATCATATGTTCTGGTGCGAATGGGATGCGAGTGTTTGCAATGCTCTGTATTAGTGTATGTATCCTGATCCAGTATTTTTTAATGACAGGACATGTCCACCAGATATGCGTAGAGTTAGCCCCTATCTGATTACATCTCCAACAAGTGTCTTTGGTACCTGGAAACATTTTGTTTAATTTCATGGGTGTATAATGCCATCTTGTAAGGTGTTTATAGTTACTTTCTTGGAAACACGTGGCTTCAGATGTATTGAATATTTGTTTCCATTGGTTTTCTGATATATCAATTTGCATTTCATTGGCCCATTTAGAGGTATATCCTGGGGTGTCTGGTGTTGGTTGTGTATTTGTGTTTATAACTAGTTTATATATTGTAGAAAGCATTTTTTGTTTCAAGGGGTGTTCTACGCATAGTTGTTCAAAGGACGTAAGCATCCTGGTATTAATTGTTGCCCTTTTGTTAGGTGTTGTACTAGATTGTAGTGCATCTGCTGGAGTCCTGTGGGGGGTTTTCCCATCGTGAGAATTCGTAGTGGTACCAGTGAGTTATCCCTCGTAATCTCTTGTAGTGTGATGTATTTGGTGTCCTGACACATTCCATTTGTTTTTCCTGTGAAGCCCATTGGCAAGAAAGGGTTTTGTGTCAGTGGGTACAGTGGTGAGGGGTATGGAGATATAGGTACTTTGTTGTTAAGTTTCTACCATATGGTCAGCATGGTCCCTATTGTGGGGTGTTGTTTGCTTTAAATCAGAGCAATGCCAGCTCTGTACCATGGTAGAGACGTCAACGGTACTGTCGAGAATGTCTGTTCTATCGTTACCCATTGTTGTGACTTCTGTTTGTTTGTCCATTCGTAGATCCTATTCAGATGAATAGCTGTGTGGTATGCTTCTATGTCTGGGACTCCCACTCCTCCCTTATCCCTTGGTTTCGATAATAATTTGTGTGCGTTTCATGATTTTGTTTTTGCCCAAATATATGTCAGTATGAGTCCTTTAATTTAAAAAAAGAAGGTATGAGGTATCCGCACTGGTACGGTTTGTAGTAAATATAGAAAACGTGGTAGCACATTTATTTTTATTATACTGACTCTGCAAAACCAGCCGAAGCAAAGTTTTTGCCAAAACTGTAGGTCTGTGGATATGGAGTCTAATAGTGGGGAGAAGTTTAGGTTGTATAGTTGCCCTATGTGGTGAGGTAAGTGTATTCCCAAGTATTTTATCGATTTGGTGGCCCAGGTGAATTGAAAGTTTTGTTGTATGTATCCGTCTGTGTCTTGTGTCGTGAGTAAGGGGAGGATCTTGCATTTTGTAAGATTGGCCTTGAAGTTAGATATTACACTATATGTTTTCATTTCGGCCAATATGTGTGTGATGGTGTGGATCGGTTTAGAAATAGTAAACAGCAGATCATCCGCAAATGCGGAAATCTTGCATTC
Source organism: Pelobates cultripes (assembly GCA_933207985.1). NCBI lineage: Eukaryota > Metazoa > Chordata > Amphibia > Anura > Pelobatidae > Pelobates > Pelobates cultripes. The sequence goes on along the minus strand of OW240914.1, from coordinate 145,145,849 downwards.
TGCGTTTCCTATTGTTATTCCTTTTATTTGAGGGTTATCTCTTATACCTTGCAGGAAAGGTTCGAGAATCAAGATGAACAGTAGAGGCGATAATGGGCATCCCTGCCTGGTTCCATTTCTAATGTGTACTGTCTCTGACAACTGACTATTGATGCGGAGTCGAGCTGTAGGCGCCGAGTATAGCCTGCTTACCCATGCCAGCCAACGGAGCCCAAAGCCCAAGTGCCTCATCGTGGCCAGCATTAAGTCCCAGTTCACTCTATCAAAAGCCTTTTTGGCATCGATGGCCAGCAGGACACTCTGAATCTTGTGTGTTTTAGCCCAGTACATTAAGTTAATAATTTTGGTGATATTGTTTTTTACCTCCCGTCCTGGGAAAAATCCTGCCTGGTCAGAGTGTATGATTTCAAGCAACATGGGTTTCAACCGTGTGGCTAAACTTTTAGTGAAAAGTTTGAGATCCACATTCATCAAGGATATGGGTCGGTAGCTCCCACAGTTCATTGGGTCTTTACCCGGTTTGAGTATAAGGGTTATAATTGCATCTAAAGTCCCTGGTGGCATGGTAGTCGTGTTGTTTTTTGAGTTGAATGCCCTGACGAAAGGGTCAGCTAGTGTTTGTGCCATTATTTTATAATATTTGCCCGTGAAGCAGTCCGGGCCGGGCTCTTGCCTAATGGTAGTTGTTTTACCCCCCAAAGGAATTCATCCTTCCTAATGGGACTATCAAGAAATGCCATGACATTTTGTGGGATTGTAGTTCGTATTCTATTTGCAAGGAATTCCTGGATTTTGTACGTTGGGGTGGAGGCATCTCTCAGGTTGTAAAGTGAGGAGTAAAATTCATGAAATGCCGATAATATGTCAGTCATTCACTGTGTGAGTGACCCATCTGATCGTTTAATGTCAGAGATAAATGTGGTCTGCCTTTGTTGTGCTAGGGCTTGGGCTAGCAGTCGACCACACTTGCCCCCCTTGGTATAATATGTGTGTTTAGTCCTGTGTAATGAGTGTTTCACGTTTAGTTGTAGTATTGTTGTCAATTCTGATCTCTTAGATGTCAGTGCCTTGTATGTTTGCAGTGACGTGTCAGTCTGGTGTTTAGTTTCTAATATTTGTATGTCCCTGGTTAGGGTGCGTACCTGGGCTTCCCTCAGTGTTTTCTGGGTTGTTGCCAATTTGATCCGTTCTCCCCTAACTACGCATTTATGTGCTTGTTTCTGGTGACGTGTCTTGTGATGTATTTACCTCAAAATATTTCCTAGCGCAGTCTTTCAATTTCTCTATGACCTCTGTGTTGTTCAGGATGAGATCATTTAATTTCAATTGGGGTGGGGCACTGGGCATAGAGGGGATCTCCAATTTTAAGTTCAGAGGTGCGTGGTCCGACCAAGTAAACGATCCATAAGACGCTGTTTTGACTAAGCTTAGGTATTTGTGTGGGATGAACATCATGTCGATTCTAGTGTATGTGCCCGAAGGGGAGGAGAAAAATGAGTAATCTCTCCCTGTTGGATGTAATGCTCTCCAACAATTGTATAGCCTGGCTCGGTGAAGAATTTCAGTTAGGTGCTTTCGGGCTGGTGCTAGGTGGGCACTGGTGGCGGAAGAAGTGTCTAGGTCTTTATCTATTGAGATGTTAAAATCTCCTCCCAATATCAGTATGCCCTCTTGAAATTCTAATAGTTTGTGAAGAATCTTTCCCAAAGTTTGAGTTTGTTTTTTACTTGGAAGGTATATGTTGGCCATAGTGAGCATTGTGTTTCCCATTGTCCCCTTAAGGAATATGTATCTCCCAGCATTCTGTTATTTGTTCTTTAAATTTAAAAGGTACCTGCCTCCCCAACAGGATAGCTACCCCTCTTGCCTTTGCCTGAAGTACCCGGTCGGGAATTTGCGATTCCTCAGCGATGGGTCTGAGTTTTTGCGAAAGTGTGTTTCTTGTACAAACACTACGTCTGCCCTGTGTCTTTGAAAATAGGTGAGTGCTAGTGTTCTTTTTTCGGGAATATTTAGTCCCCTGGCATTTTGTACGTGTATTCTAATTGTTTCCATGGTTTCTTTAGTGAGCGTATTCGTTTGTTGAGGCGTGTTGTGTGGCATGTTTGTTGTCTTACTCTTGTTATTAAAGGTGAAATAAGTGTGTGGGTTAGAGTTGATCGTTACCCTGAGTATCTATGTGGTGGCTACAGTTTCCACCTGAACTAGGTATAAGCAGAACAACGGAGCTGGAGAGGGTCTCTCCTGTCCTCGGGACCAAAATTGTCTCCCGTGGGTGAGGGAGCCAAAATCCCCCCCGAGCTCCCTTAAATGTTTTCCCTCAGTAGTGAGAGTTGGTTAGAGTTTAACAGTAAAATTAACACAGTGTAAACCTTCAATAAGCATATATCCTGTCTAGGTGCACAAGTCAGAATTCGGTCTATTCGGGTTGTCAGCTAAACTAGAACCCGAGAATACAATTCTTAAATAATTAACAGTTTCTTTAGGAGGTCGTTTGGGACCCAGGTTGGGGGAAAGGGGGCGGGGAGGGTTTGTTATTTATACAGTATAACATTTCAGTGCCCCCTGTCAATGTTTAGAATTACATAGGTACTTTTCTAATCGTAGGTTAACATTCGGATTTAAAAATAAACACACTTGTACTTTAGGTATTTGGTATACGAGCTGACGTTCGTCGACTATTTCCCTCTATTAAGTTTGTACTGCTCAGGCGTTCTTCTTCTGTCCCGATCTGAGAGTCAGTATTTGTAAAGTCAGAGCGTGTCTTATATGGAGTCTTTCTTGTCACCACACTGTCCCGAGCCTGTTGCTGTTAGTACAGTTCACTTAATGAAGGGTTGTGAAGTTCTTATCAGGAGTATCTTGTGTCCCTGCAGGTGTCGTCTTTCCTATCCTTCAATGTCAGATTTTGGGCCAAAGTCCAGAGAGTCCTGAGTTTAGTGTATCAAACAATATTGTAGAGGATGTCCAGTGGTTATTCACTAAAGGGTAGTTGGTATTCTTCTGCTTGTGCTTGCCGGTCTTACCAAGCTCATTATTTGGTCGTGTCGTCTCAGTCATGCTGCTGTAGATTATTGTAGAAGTGAGATATGGGTGATATACAGGGGTGGGATGGTATTAACGTCGTCCCCTTTGGTAGTTTCTTGCTTGTTCACTTGCGGGTCCTCTCTGAGGTGAGAAGAATCGTTGATCTGCCCTGCGTTTTTTGGTGGGTGTATTCCATCTTTATCTTTGGGGTAGGATGGATGCGTCCTGATTAGGTTGTGGGATATACCAGTCCATTATGGTGGTATCTGGCAAGTCCAGTGCTTTCAGGAAAGGCTTGACATCTTGGTGTGTTGCTATGGAAAACATGGTCCCTTTATGGTGTACTATTAGGGCAAAGGGATATTCCCATCTATAGCGCATGTTGTGGTTGCGCAAGTGTTCTGTGACAGGCTTGAGAGCTCGCATGGCTTGGAGTGTAAACCATGAGCGGTCTGGGAATGGAATAGAAGTGGTTGGGTGGTGTGTGATGCTCATGGAATAGAAGTGGTTGGGTGGTGTCCCTGAGCCCTTTGATTATATTTTCTTTCACTGAGAAATAGTGAAGCTTGCAGATTATGTCGCGGGGTGCATCTGGCTTGCCCCCCTCGGTCTCAGTGATCTGTGTGCTCTATCCAATACTATAGGAGTGTCTGTTGGGTCCCTCAATATAAGATTAAATAGCTCTGTTAGGGTGGCCATCACATCCTTCCCATGTATTTCTGGGAGTCTCCTTATTCTTAGGTTATTTCTGCAGCTTTTGTTATCTAAGTCGTCTAACTGTCTTTGGAAGGAACATAATATGTGTGATTGTGACTCTAGTGTGGTTGAGTTGTTTATGATTTGGGCTTGCATCACGTCCCTCTTCTCTTCCAAGTCTTTGACTTTAAGGCCTACTAGTTGTATGTCCGCTTCCACCGCGTCCACTTTTGGCTGGAAGGAAGCTTCCAGTTTGCCAATCATGTTCGCCAGGTCCGCTTTGGATGGTAAGTTCCTCAGCAGATCTTTAATCTCTTGGTCTTGTGTTAGTGCTTGTGCTCTGCAGGAGACTTCTGATGTTGCTGGGCTCGGCGGGCCTGATTCCGCAGTAATTTTTGGACCAGCCGCTTCTTCCTCGTGGTCTGCTGAGTCCCGAAAATAACAGGTGAGAGGGCCTGATTTCGATGCAGGAGTCTTGTTGGTGTTCCCTTGGGATGAGGATTGCTTTTTTTTGGTTCCCCATGTCCCTTTCTGACCTCCGATTGTAGTGTATTGTTTCTCAGGGCTCAGGGAGCTGAATCAGTGCACGTCCATTTAGCTCCGTGTCAGGCCATGCCCCTTCCAAGAATTAAAAATCTTATCTAAGGGACTAAAATTTGCTCCTTGCAATAATCTTGATGGTTTTAATTTATTTATGGATGCACAAAGATATCTATGCACTTTGACAATGAAAAGGCATTTTCTAAAGAGACAATTACCCATTAGAGAAATGGGAGCTACAGACCCTTTTATACATACAACGTTTAAACAGAAGTCTAAGTTTTACCCAGTACAAGATAGAGGCGAATATCTTCAAGTTTTTAATAATATGTTTTTAAAAGAATTTGAGGCCATTGAATCAAGTAACTGTTATAATAGAAATTTAAATCCAAAGGAAATAATAACTTTTAAAGGTCTATGCAGTAGACGAGATATTGTCTTCAAGGAAGCTAACAAGGGGGTGCTGTTGTGGTCCTTGACCGTTGGACTATATCATGGAGGCTTTGAGACTGTTGGGTGACAGGGCCACCTACTGCATATTACCGTCAGATCCTACAAAGTATTTGTTGAGAAATTATCAGATTTACTTAATAAAGAGAGGAATCTTAAAATTCTAAATAAAGATGAATTAAATTTTTTGTGTGATGCACATCCCAGATTGGCTATATTCTACTATTTACCAAAGGTCCACAAGTCACTTGATAAACCACCGGGTAAACCGATTATCAGTGGCATTGGCAGTCTCACTGCCAATTTATCTCAATATGTAGACTACTTTCTTCAAAAATATGCCCCCTTAACAAAATCACATATCAGAGACACAGGGCAAATATAAACTATTATGCAGGAGATTCAGTGGACTCATGCTTGAATGAAAAACAGGCCTCTTTTGTTCTCAAATGTATACATTTTATATTAATGCATAATTACTTTTTATTTGAAAATACATTTTACCTCCAGATCTGTAGCAAGGCCATGGGCACCAGGTTTGCGCCCAGCTATACCAACTTCTTCATAGCTGTATGGGAGGAAACCTAAATTTGGACAGAGCATGGCTAGATGTTGAACCTGGTGCTATGGAAAAGGTATATTGACGATGTGATACTTATTTTGGATGGTGCACATCATGATATTTCAAATTGTATTACTTATATTAACACTAATGATCAGGGCCTAAATTTTTTGCCAGAAATACATAATACAAGTATCAGTTTCTTAGATATATATATATATATATATATATATATATATATATATATATATATGTCTGTCTTTGAAATCTAAATGTTTTGTAGTAGCTTGGAATGCTTGGTTGGCTTACTTCTCTTTCATCTCACCATGCAGGTAAGGTGATTGGATTTTCTAATAGCTAAAAGGAAGCATTGGATTTGGTCCTGTCCCTGCCTCAAATTAGCTGAGGTGGAAGAGTTAATATACTGGATTGGAACAGAGGAGCATATGTTCTCTCTCGGTCAATAGGACATGCAGTTGGCTGAAGTAGACATGTCAGTTGATTTTCAGCTATGGCAAGGCTATGTTGTCCAAATAATAGCCTTGCCATGGATCATTTGCTTATGCTGTTGAAAGAAAAATGTAAAATATGACTAGAATACAATATATTGTACTCTACAATTTTTCTACGTCCCAGGAGCATAGACTTTCCACAGGTATATGAACGTTATAATGCATCATAAAGCACAAACAGCTACATTGCATCCTACAATTAATGGTGGGTAGCCATTACAAATACTATAGCAAAAATAATAATTGTTAAAGCTGGCAAGTTTGGTTATTCGGAACAGCAACATCTGTCATATTTATTATATGTGTAAGGTTGCACAGTAGATGAAACTAGTACACCTGTACATAGTTCTAGAGAAATGTAAAGCGCTATGGAATTTGTAGGTACTATATAAATGCCAATAATAATCAAGGAGAGTGTATAGCTATATGCGGAAATGAAAATCATGTAGTGACTTTATAGCTGTGCAGGCTTTCATAGGACGTCCAGATAAGTTAGAACTATGTAAAAACGTACTCTGGAATACACCAAGGGTAAATTAATTGAAGAATATAACAGAAGAAATTAAATTATGTGTGCTGAGTGCAAGACAAGAGACAGCTTCCAAATTTCATGAGACCAAAAATCAAAAGAAAGAAACCAGTATGTAACTTCACTTTAGAAAAGTAGCACATCTGAAAAGAACTGTTTCAATTGGAAAGCTAAGCAAATGAGGCATGTGCAAGGAACATAAAAAGAAAGAACTAAGTCAGACACAAAAGGAAATCACATTCACTTCAGGGAGTAGGTGCTTTAATATTATTGAAAATAGTTCGCCACATGGATAGTGCATTGATTCAGGAACAACAAACAATATGATAAGAGATAACATTTTTAGAGAAGACATTGGCTACTGTATGAAATATGAGATTTTCGTAGGAAATGAGAAGAGCTTCACAGTGGAAGAAAACAGCCATGGATTCCTGGAATGCATCAGACCTTTAAATGATAGACAAAGAATTCCTGTGAAACAAAGTTTTACGTGTTCTGAAAATGGAATGGAGCCTTTTGTGATGAACCAATTGGCTAATAATAGACTATATTGCAATTCTGAGGAAACAAATGTATGAAGCAGTACTAGAGGAAAACATAGAAATAGATATAGCTGATGAGCACTTGTATAAACCTACTACAGACACACATTCAAAGGCTACAGGAGATAAGTATGTGCAAAGCACATGAATAAGACAGCTATACTGCATATCATAACCACTTGAGATAATAAAGGAAGGAAACATAGTGAGCTTGAAAGTAAATTTAACATAAAACCGTATATCTTATGGTGTGGATTGGAACTCTCATAAACACAAGAACGAAGAACCAATAACAAAATGCATGTTAGCCCAGAGATTGTGATACATTGCTTGGACATGAGGACTGCTTGAACTTTCATCAAAGGAGGATGTGGGAAGCAGCAGCAGCCAGTTAAAGTCCCTTCACAAAGAAAGGAAATTTAAAACTAAGTCAATTGCCATAAACTCATTAGCTCCTTTGGCTTCCAATATCATTTCTATGCAGTTGACACACAACTCTACCTGTCCTCTCCTGATCTCTCTCCATCCCTTTTGACTAGTGTCTCTGACTGCCTCTCTGCTATTTCTAACTGGATGACTGCCCACTTCCTTAAACTCAACTTGACCAAAACTGAAATTCTGGTCTTTACTCCCTCAAGTGTTGTTACTCCTGTGTCTGTCTCCCTCCAAGTCAACGGTGCTACCATCAGCTCCACAATGCAGACTCGCTTCCTAGGTGTTCTCTTTGACTCTGACCTCTCCTTCAAGCCTCATGTTCAGTTTATCGCCAAATCCTGTCCTTTCAATCTCAAAAACATTACGCGCATCCGACCCTACTTAACACCAGATGCAAAAAAGGTGCAGGTCCATTCCACTGTACATTCTCGCCTTAACTACTGTAATCCGCTTCTCAGTGGTCTTATGTGCTACCAACTTGCGCCGTTACAGTTCATAATGAATGCAGTGGCGAGGCTCTTCTTCCTGTCCACCCGCACCTCCCACGCCTCACTCCCATGCCTAAAACAGATAGATTTTATTAAAAAAGGTATATTTTTAATCCTTACCAACAACTTTTTTTGGTTTAATGATAGCATTTATATGCAAATCAACGGAACGGCAAGGGGGACCAAGTTCGCACCCAGTTATGCCAATCTATTTATGGTGTACTGGGAAGAGAGGTTTATCCTGCACGGCCATTCGTATGCGGGCTTGGTCACTGTTTCATTGATGATATATTTTTTATTTGGAAAGGAGATGAATTGAGCCGTACTGATTTTTTAAGTTTTCTTAACTGTAACGATTGGGGGATAAACCTCACATCCACCCAGAGTAAAAAAAAAAAAATCAATTTGTTAGATTTGACTCTTTTTATAGAAGATGGCGAAAACCATACAAAACAATTATTTAAAGAGGTAGATTGTAACAGGTATATAAATCTTACAAGCTGCCATCATACCCCGTGGCTAACAAATGCACCCAAAAGCCAGTTTATGAGGCTAAAAAGAGAAAGAATTCACAAGACAAACGCAGATAATCAAAGAACAGTTCTTGGAAGAAGGCCATAAAGAGGAAGATCTTCAAAAAAGTATAGAAGAAATTAAAGGGATGGAAAAAAAAGAATTACTTACCTACAGTAAAAAATGAAATACAGAGGACAACAGACTTAATGTCCCATTTATCTGTAATTTCTCTGCTAAGAACAAAAAAAAGTACAATACGCCATTAATAAATACTGGCACTTGTTACAAGATGACCCGATTCTAAAAAATATATTGCTATCCAAACCTAAAATCGTACATAGGGGATGTAAGAACATTAAAAACATCCTAGTAAATAGTAACTTAAAAAATTCCTCAAATATAAATAATAATTTTCTTAGTAGCAACTAAGGCTTTTATGGGTGTGGAACGTGCTTAGCATGTAGGGAAACAAATAGTAAAAAAAATAAATATAAAGAATACCAATGAAATTACAAAGAAAGATTTTCCAATAAGAGACCAACTCACGTGTTTCGCTAAAAATATTATTTATTTGTTAAAATGCCTGTGTAACATGCTGTACATAGGGAGAACAATCAGATGTTTACATACTAGAATCTCCGAACATGTTAGAAATATCAAAAAAGGCTTAGAAACACATAGTGTCTCCCACCATTTTAAACACTGCCACAATAAAAATCCACAGGATCTCACATTTTGTGCACTAAAATTGGTTAAAAAAAATTTGAGGGGCTTAGATTTTACAAAAAAAATTGAAATTGAAGAAATTACATTTATCTTCAATTTCAATCCTTTAGCACCTTACGGATTAAATGTAGATTTTGAATTATGCCATTTTTTATCCTAATTGCACATTTTTTATTAAATTATTTTCTTATTCGCATCAAGAATTTTATAGTAAGTGTCATTTTTTTAGACATATATATCTATTTTTATTCATTATATTGTTTTAACATTAGTTTTTGATTGAGGATATACCTTTATTTAAAGATTGAAATATGCATTTTTTAATAAGTAAATATATCCTCTGTTCCCTCCATTTTTTATAAGCACCTTATGGGGAAGTGGAAAATTCCACAATTGCACCAATGAGTAAGAGAAGTAAGAGATTAGTATAATCATTTAAGGAAAGCACTTATAGCACTTAAAATAACCCTTAGTGTTTAAATGATAAATATTTTATATGTGAAAATATGAGCCTGTTAGTTTATGTTAATTTGTGTGTTAAGTCTCTCATTTAAGTATGTTTTTCTGATTATATTTATTTCCTCGTTTTGAATGAGGGATTAATGAGCTGATTTGGCAAAGGACTTGGCATCCAGCACTGTATATTATAACGAACTATGGAGGTGGAACGCAAACAATGCATTCCACGAGGGAAAGGAAACCACAGCTGAATCACATGACTGATGCACGAACGGAACATGCGTTCCAATTGAGTGTGCATGCGTTCACAGGACCCACTTCCGGGTTCGCAGATGTCGACAATTTTGTAATCAAGGCGGAATAAGAGAGAGGAAGGACGCCGCACGGACCACACACCAGCTGGGGAAGCCAGTAAATGGGGAAACGCGTTTTGGATTTTATTTATAACTTTTAACCAGTTATTCTGATCAATTGATCATTTTATTTAAAAAAAATAAAAATATTTTCAATAAATGTATTTACCTTCACCATTGGAGTCTTCCTGTCTATTCCTATACACTTTATTGGATGTGGAGGAGACCAGTAAGGAGATAAAAGAGGGCATTGGATTCCCCTGAAAGATCCCAAAGTGTTACACACTAGAGCCAGGTGACTGTTTGGCTCTACACTTGTGATTTGTGAATTAATATACCTCTATTCATTCATTACCATCGGTATACTCATCTGTTCAGGTATTTTAGAGCTCCACTTATATCTTTCTTTTTGTTTTATGATTAAACAGCCATCTAGTTCTGAATGACAGTTTGTTGTTTTGTTACTTTTATTAATCCCATGTTGTCTCTTATTACACTTAAAGCTAAATGAATTTAGAGGAGATGGAGCTTCAGAAGACATAAGGAAGCCAAAAGCTACAAATGCAAAATAAACAGAAATGTAGTTCTAAAAAATCTAGGTATTATTTGATATAGAAGAAACAGAAAGGTATCCAAACTGCATAATTTATTCACAACTAATATGGGAGGATATATAGTTTTAACAATGCATTCATATGATTTATATATGTCTTTGTAAGGTGTGACAGACTGCCTGGCACCCTGACTGGGTATCTCCATCAAGCTTGCTTCCTAACTCTCCTCTGGGACACAGGAGTACTTCAGCCCCTAGCCACCGCAGCTTGGCTGGTTTCTCTCTGTCGCTTCCCGCCCTGAAACAGGGTCCTGGGTACAGCTTCAAGTGATTAATCTCTCCTGCGGAGAGTATAGCTGATCCACCTAAACAGTAGCCCAGACTGAGTGAAGGGTGTAAAGGAACTGCTTTATTATGGCCAAGTTTCATGCTTTTATACACAGCCCCCACTATTGGATCTCCATTCAATGTAAGACAAGCTCTTCCCATAAATATCTGTGCCTGGGAGTTAATTGTGTTAAAGACAGGTAAGCTAATTATCTCCCAGAAACAGAGAGGCAAACATAAAAATATAGAACACCCAAAAACTTTAAAAAAATATATAGTAACCCCACAAATAATGCATCACCAAATAGCCCTGATCTGAGTTCCCAAGTTTTTCAAATAGTGCTCAGATCCATGCAGTGTAGGGGAAATGCCACAGTGTTAAAGTTCTGACCAGCCGCACACTTGATCCTATGCCCAAAACAGTTCCAGGGCGTCTGGTGCTTTGGCCAGTCAACTTTCGGGAGCTCCTGAGGCCGCAATACGGGGTGCTCTGCATGGGTCTCTAATAGCGTTTGTCCCCTTAGCTTTAGATACCTTAACTCCAAAAAGCGTTCTCCTGGTAGATTTCTAAGTGGTTCAAAACCGCAAAACAAGTTGTCCGGGAACCGCACAGTCACCTCGTGCCAAAAATAGTTCCATAACATTTGCGGCTAGGTTTCGCTGAGGTGACCAAGAAACCACTAAGTCCTCATGCAAAAATAAGTTCCATAGCGATCATGGCTAAGTACTGCTGAGGACTATTCGTGGGTTTGGCTCCAGAGGGTTTGGTTCCAGAGAGCCAACTTTCGGTTCCACTCGTGTGAAGGGAAAGTGCTGAAACCAGGGGCACCCAGGGCAAGCTACTAATGGTGGCTGGGGAGGTTTAACTCCCGAACAGGGTCTTTGTATATGGCCCATAATCCTTGAGCAAGAAGCTAACTAGCAGGCTCCTCCAGGAGCTTGTGGCATAGGCACATTTGCAACATAAGGTTTGTACATATACGTGATATACATATATATATATATATATATATATATATATATATATATACCCAATATACCTATATTTGTCTGCAAATCCTCAAATGTACACATGTACGCAGACGACACAGTGATCTATGCGAGCAAATCCGAGCTACCGCAGCTTGAGGCTGTGCTGCAAGACCAGTTTACAGAGGCAGAAAAGTGGATTGGAAAAAAACAAGTTCTTCCTAAACACTGACAAAACTGTCACAATGATCTTTGGAACAGTACCTAACTTACACAAATTACACAATTCCTACCTATCCATCAAAACAAATTCACACACTCGCAGTCCACTCTTTCAAATACTTGGGTATGTTGTTAGACCCCAATCTATCTTTTGGTCTCCACATAGAAAAACTTGCATCTAAACTTTATCCAAAACTAGGTGCCTTGTACAGAAACAAATCCTGCCTAAGCCCTACAGTAAAGCAAAAGATTGTACAGCAAATGTTGATGCCAATCATTGATTATGGGGATGTAGTATATGCATATGCACCGTAATCCCACATTAATAAACTCAATACATTTTATAACTCGTTCTGCCGATTTGTACTACAATGTAATTACAGGACCCACCATTGTGACATGCTAAAAGAACTAAACTGGCTGTCGCTGGAATCCAGACGCACCCTTCATCTTTCCAGCCTTGTGTTTAAGAAACTCCCACCCTAGCTGACCAAAATGCCTCCTATAACCTTCAATCCAGTACCAGCACTTTCTTTAATCTACCTCAATACAAAAAGAAAGCGGCCCGATCCTCCTTCTCCTACAGAGCACCACAATTGTGGAACGACCTCCCATACACTTTAAAATCTTCCCCAAGCCTAAAGTCCTTTAAGAGATCCCTCTCTACATACATAAACAGACTGCATGTGTCATGGTTGATTATATATTTCCTACCTGTTCTATGTTAAATTTTGTATATAGTGTATATTAATATTGTTTTTGTATTTTATTGTACCATAATGTATCAATGCAATGTTTTGTGGACCCAGGACATACTTGAAAACGAGAGAATTCTCAATGTATATTTCCTGGTAAAATATTTTATAAATAAATATAAATGAATAAATATAATGCCCACTAATATCAATATATATAGGACTTTGCCATTGCAGGTGGAGATATGTACTCTAATCTATTTCAGCAAGACACCTCTCCTGATGCACAATTTTTCATTTGTACATTTTTGCAGATTTGCACAATTAGCCTTACTTGTGCTGATTGACTGAATTTTAATACTACACTTAAAGAGTTTGTGTAACCCTTTTTTTTTGTTTTTATTGTTTTTATTTGTTTGTTTTTTTTTGAGTAATGATCGATTGGCATTATTCTTTAGGTCCCCCCAAAAGAAGCACTTAAGAAGCATTTTAAAATCAATTGTACAATTATACGTACACTGGGTAGTGGGTACAGCTTCCAGTGCTCAAAGAGATATTTATAAGTAAAAGACTTACAAAACAAATAGTGGAGAGCTTAACATTATATGGATAAATGATTACCCTTGACACCAATATAATATGTAAAACATAAGCAAAGAGAACATATAGTGAATATGTTTTTTTAAAAAAGATTATATATATATAAGTGATGACTGAACACCACTCACATTAATTGGAACCTTAAAATGATGACTCAATTGATTGCATAGTTGTGCTCTTTAGGCAGCACCACACCATGTTCCTGTGAATATTCAGTCTCAAAGCAAAAAAGTAAAACACAAATAGTGTAATACACAAGGGTAAACCAAAATAGGTGAGAAAATGTTGTTAAGCTCACCTCCTTCAGCCCATAGGCTGAGGTTTAAAGTTGTAGTGTCAAATTGTGGGGTAAAACTCCCCAAACAGCTTCTTGGAACCTGGAATCAGTATGGAACACATAAGTTTTTATGCAAACATATACAGTGAGGGAAAAAAAGTATTTGATCCCCTGCTGATTTTGAACGTTTGCCCACTGACAAAGAAATGATCAGTCTAAACTTTAAATGATAGGTGTATTTTAACAGTGAGAGACAGAATAGCATTAAAATTTAAAAAAAAAAAAACACGTCAAAAAAGTTATAAATTGATTTGCATGTCACTGAATGAAATAAATCTTTGACCCCTTCGACTTAGTACTTGGTAACAAGACCCTTGTTTGCAATCACACAAGTCAGTTGTTTCTTGTAGTTGGCCACCAGGTTTGCACATGTCTCAAGAGGGATTTTGTCCCACTCCTCTTTGCAGATCCTCTCCATGTCATTAAGGTTTCGAAGCTGATGTTTGGCAACTCGAACCTTCAGCTCCCTCCACAGATTTTCTCTGGGATTAGGTCTGGAGATTGGCTAGGCCACTCCAGAACCTTAATGTGCTTCTTCTTGAGCCACTCCTTTGTTGGCTTGGCTGTGTGTTTTGGGTGAGTGTCATGCTGGAATACCCATCCACGACCCATTTTCAATGCCCTGGGTGAGGGAAGGAGGTTCTCACCCAAGATTTGACGGTACATAGCCCTTTCCATCGTCCCTTTGATGTGGTGCAGTTGACCTGTCCCCTTAGCAGAAAATCACCCTCAAAGCCTAATGTTTCCACCTCCATGTTTGACGGGGGGATGGTGTTCTTGGGGTCATAGACAGCATTCCTCCTCTTTCAAACACAGCCAGTTGAGTTGATGCCAAATAACTCGATTTTGGTCTCATCTGACCACAACACTTTCACCCAGTTCTCTTCTGAATTATTCAGATGTTCACTGGCAAACTTCAGACGGCCTGTACATGTGCTTTCTTGAGCAAGGGGACCTTGTGGGAGCTGCAGGATTTCAGTCCTTCGCGAAATAGTGTGTTACCAATTGTTTTCTTGGTGACTATGGTCCCAGCTGCCTTCAGATCATTAACAAAATCCTCCTGTGTAGTTCTGGGCTGATTCCCCACCATTCTCATGATTATTGAAACTCTACAAGGTGAGATCTTGCATGGAGCACCAGACCGAGGGAGACTGGCAGTTACCTTCTCACCAAGCTGCTTGGTGATAGTCTTGTAGCCTATTCCAGCCTTGTGTTTGTCTACAATCTTGTCCCTGACATCCTTGGACAGCTCTTTGTTCTTGGCCATGGTGGAGAGTTTGGAATCTGATTGATTGCTTCTTTGGACAGATGTCTTTTATACAGGTAACGAGCTGAGATTAGGCGCACTCCCTTTAAGAAAGTGCTCCTAATTTCAGTTCGCTACCTGTATAAAAGACACCTGGGAGTCAGAAATCTCGCTGATTGATAGGAGATCAAATACGTATTTCACTCATTGACATGCAAATCAATTTATAACTTTTTTGACATGTGTTTTTCTGGATTTTTTTTTTTTTGTTATTCTGTCTCTCACTGTTAAAATACACCTACCATTAAAATTATAGACTGATCATTTCTTTGTCAGTGGACAAATGTTGAAGATCAGCAGGGATCAAATACTGTTTTACCTCACTGTATTTATTGCAACAATAAAATAAAACAACAAACTGTGTTACACTTTTTAAAGGTCAAGTCAATGCTTCCTCAACTGACAATGTTAATGTTCTAGGTGTCTCATTTCTTTTAAACACTTGCACCAGACTTCCTATCCTGGCCCATGGGATAATTTCACCAATTGCTGCTTCTTAGGGCTATCCACCCTTACTTGAGTCTTCTGGATATGATGTTTTTCTGTCTCTCATTGCTACCAGAACTAATGTTGTAATACTCTCGATCGGCAAAGGGAAGTGACGTGATGTAGGATTACTATTCTCTTTTCTAAAACAAATCCCACAGGAGCGGTAAGCACCAATTTTCATATTTTGCAGTGAAAATATATAACATTACACTTTTTTTCTGGACTTGGTGCAATCATATTTGATAGAAGATACCAGATTATTCACAAAACAGTATATTTTGTAAATGTAAAATTTAGTTGGAGAATTTAGGCTAGAAGATCAATTAAAAAATAATTTATTTTCTTACATGATCAACTTTACTCATAAATTCACCCCTACATCCTGTTTACTGTATTTTCTCAAACAATTGAAACAATACTCTTCCTTAGCCATTGCCATTCTTCCTGCTAAGTCCTAAAGCAATTTTCTTGACTCAGTAAAGTGTTTATGCTTCATGGATCACTACAGACAACCCATAAACACATTGCTGCTCTGATTAAGATGTCTAATGTAGTATCCACGAATGTTAGCAAAGGGATTTTACTATTTTACTGTCTTAAAATGCTATTTTTTACCCTCTTATTAACAATATATATATATATATATATATATATATATATATATATATATATACAGATAACCACAGTTGATTGCATATTAGTATGAAGAATATTAGTCAGTGTATGTATGTATTTCGTAGAAATCTGTTTGTTACAATTTAGCTAAGGTGAAGTTGCTTCAATAAAACTTTTTTATTACAGTCTTTACTAATGGTACATTTCATTAGACACACAACTAAATATCACTGTTTTCACTAGGAACAATCTGAATATTTATTTTTGATCAGTAAGCAGTACTCACGCCAATAAAAAATATGGCTTTGAGAAAGTGTTTTCTCTTTAATCTTTAAGGAGGGATAGGCAGTCGTCTAGGGCCTGTGGTCAGACAGTGGCTTGGGTGGGCTCCTGTCTGAGTGATGGAGATACAGCTCTGTGAGGGCACAAAGCCAGACAGACAGCTGCCCTTTGCAGTCAAAAGCCTGGGCTTGGCAGAATTCTTGGTCCATATGGGGAGATCAATAGACCTTCTCAGTCAGCCTAGCGTATTTGTTTAATCTCCACCCCCCACCCGGAAACATTTCTATATGTGTGTTAAAAAATAAGTTGTAGTTTTTTTAAAGTTATTTTATCTAATTTCTAAAATATATGTATATCTACACACTCTTGTACACAATTATCAACCACCCACATACAACACTCAGCCACCAACATTAACAGCCCAGGGCACTAGGAGTGGACCCATTTTGGTGTCCTGTCAAGGGTCCTGTACAATCGTAATCTGCATCTACTTGAAGTGAATTATAAAAGTGAGCTTAAAGAAACACTCTAAGCACCAGAACCCCTACAATGTAATATAGAGGTTCTGGTGCATATAAACTATCCCTGTAGGCTCAGCAAAGCAAATACTGATTTTTTTATTTTTTAGAAAAGTCAGTGTTTGTATTGCTTTCTATGGCTACCTCTAGCAGTTTTCATTTAGACAGCCAGTTGAGTCCTTTCCTGGTGTGGTCCTGCAATCACGCCATCAAAATGCATTGAGCTGAAGCATCTTTATGAGAGATTGCCTCACATGTGCACTAGCCTCCCAATGTTTCCCCATGTGGAAGCATTGGTTTGGCTGAGATCATCTGCAATGACAATCTCAGCCAAGGGCAGAGCAGTGGTCACGGTAAAGGGCTAAAGATAAGTAAATCTTCGTTATGTAACTATTTCGGGTGGGATGGACATGAATTTTAAAGATCTGGAAAACACTCTAGCTTTAGGAATACATGTTTGTATTCCTAATTTTGGCATATTCCTTTAAATTACTTTAAATAACTTGGTCTAATATATAAGTGTTATTCTTGTCAGTTTATTGGAGCATTGTTTACAAAATGATTCATACAAACTCAATTAACAACATTTGATGTTGCGAATGAGAAGAGTTAATAATACATAGTTTGCTGCAGTGCTTTGCAGATGCTTCATAAATGACCTTCAACGTCACTAGTGAGTGCTAAATCAATGGCTGATGAATAAAGGGAATTAAATAAATGTACAGGAGGTGCATGTAAATGTAACAAATAATTTATGAATTCCTACCTTCAGAGTACTCTCTGTCATTGTATGCACAGACCAGGGCACACTAGATGCATGTATGCCAGCACCTCTATGCTTCAACTGGGGGATCTGTATGCCCTTCCCTTAGCCGAGAAGGAGAACTCACAGTGCTGCCAAAACTCCACAATTCTAGGCCATATAAGGATGACCCCCTTGGATTATACATATTGAGGCTTTCACGTCTCCCATACTCGGGCTACGTCCCGACATTGCAGACCGCTCATCCCGGTCTTACTGAGGGTGTCCTCATTCTCAGACCACTCCTTGGATCTTGCGAAAGTGGTACTGATTGATCGAAATTCTGGGTGACCCCAGTTATACGCGGAGGCCCACTGAGTGGCAATAAGTGTACTGTTGTACGATCCTGTCTCCCACAGACCGAAAGGGTGTGAACTTCCCTCAATATCCCCGACCGATTTTCAGACGAGGATTAAGGCCGCCATGGCAGCTTCTGGGGAAGAAGTCCTCGCCAATATGCTGGCTAACAACTCATCCAATAGGGCGAGTGCAACGACACCACCACCAATGGAAGCTAGAGATACCGACAACATTAGGTCGGACAACTTATCATCTAAACACCATTGGAAGGGCTCCAATGCGGCTTCTCCAAAGGGGAAAGGGAACACCCCGTTTTAGTGGAGCTGTCTCTCAGAACGTCCTGTCCATTAATCATCTCAGGCTCCATCATCAGGGACGAGGATTTCTTCCCTCCCCCTTCTCTGGAGATCATGAAAGAATGGAGAGCAGAAGAGTCTCCATCTGAAGAGGTAAAGTGACAAGACCCGCCTAGCAAGAAAGGCTTTTCTTTGGCACACTGGACACTCTTGTTTTGACTCACGCACCATCCGACACCCAGGGTCATCCGAATGGGGTTTATCGGGGCACCGGGCACACTTTGCCCACTTCTGGCTCAGGAGGCCTATGGGAAGAGAAGTCCGAAACAAGCTCAGGGTGGAATGCCCACGCCCTCTATTACCGAACAAGATAGTCCTCACCATGGAGTTCGGTATCACTGTGGTGATATTTATGTCCCAATCAGGCCGGGGTCCATGTAAAGGTGTAGGAGAAGGACTCAAAACGAGTTAGGATGAAATACTGGACATGATCAGCCCAGGGAAAAAATTATATACTTTGCGGACCTGACCCCCACCCAAGACTCACCTCTAGAAGCTCACGATGTGAGGGAATAAATGCAAAGGGCAATATGTAGGTTGGGGAACGCAAGGCAAACAGGTGCACAGAACGGCGCAAAGCAGCCCGATTAAAGATGGATTTCAAACTATTGAAGTTAGGGACGAAAGAGCGAGGACCTCAGGCGGACGGACTATTGTTTGGAGAAGGTTTGGGTTTGGGTGCTCTTTCGGTACGAGGCGCGGCTGCTTCTCAGGCCTTCACAGGGGGGCCTCTATATTTTACAGCGACGAATTGGATATGGATAGACTTCCGTATACCGTATTTTCTGGCATATAAGACGACTGGGCGTATAAGACGTCCCCCAACTTTTTCAGTTAAAATATAGAATTTGGGATATACTCGCCGTATAAGACTACCCCTCTTCCAATGCACACCAAATAAAAATTAGCCATGATGTACAGTGAGCAGACAGAGCTACACAGCAAGACATTAAAGGACCACTATAGTGCCAGGAAAACATACTTGTTTTCCTGGCACTATAGTGCCCTGAGGGTGCACCCACCCTCAGGGTCCCCCTCCCGCCCGGCTCTGGGGAGAGGAAAGGTGTAAAAACTTAACCTTTTTCCAGCTCTGGGCGGGGAGCTCTCCTCCTTCGATCCTCCTCCGTTCCTCCCACTAGAGGAATTGGAGGAAGGATTAACCCATTTGTAAACATAGCAGTTTCCCTGAAACTGCTATGTTTATAAAAAAAAAAAACAATGGTTAATCCTAGCTGGACCTGGCACCCAGACCACTTCATTAAGCTGAAGTGGTCTGGGTGCCTAGAGTGGTCCTTTAAATAATGATAATCTGAAATAGCATTTAAAGCCCAGGTATGTGCCAGGCTGTTTGGGCATATAATCCATGCCTGCTGGTCTAGCACACAGGAGGCTGATTACGATATATTATTTTTACTCCCCCCCCTCCATTCTTTTTAATCCCCCCCATTCTTTTGAATCCCCCTCCATTCTTTTTAATCCCCACATTCATTTTAATCCCCCCTCCATTCTTTTTTAATCCCCCCTCCATTCTTTTTTAATCTCCCCTCCATTCTTTTTAATCTCCCACTCCATTCTTTTTAATCCCCCATTCATTTTAATCCCTCCATTCTTTTTAACTTCCATTCTTTTAACCTCCATTCTTTTTAAATCTCCTCCATTCTTTTTAATTCCCACTCCACCCTTTAATCCCCCATTCTTTTTAATCCCCAAATTTTTAATCCCCCATTCTTTTTAATCCTCCATTTTTTTTTTACTCACCCCAATCTTTTTATATCCTCCATTCTTCTTTAATCCCCTCCATGCTCACTACAGACAAGCTTACTGACACACATATGGTTGCTACAGACAAGCTCACGATCACACTCATGCTTACTACAGACAAGCTCACTGTACACACATGCTCACCACAGACAGGCTCCGACACACCCATGCTCCTTACAGACAAGCTCACTAACATGCACACACACATATGATCCCTACAGACAAGCTCACTGACACACATACAAGGTCACTCACTAGCAGGCACACACACACAAACTCACTAGCAGGCGCACACACACAGAGGCTCCCTCACTAGCAGATATGCACACACACACACAGAAGCTCGCTCGCTCGCTGGCTCGCTCACTCACTAGCAGATGCACACACACAAAGACATCCACACACACAGAGGCAGACAGTCACTGACACCGAGGCAAACATCCACACATACAGAGACAGGCAGACAGCCACACACACACAGGCAGACAGTCACACACACACACACACACAGGCAGACAGTCAAACACACACACACACACAGTCACACACACAGGCAGACAGTCAAACACACACACACACACAGTCACACACACAGCCAGACCGTCACACACACAGGCAGACAGTCAAACACAAACTCACACTTACACACACAGGCAGACAGTCACACACACTGGCAGACAGTCACACACAAACAGACAGTCACACACACACACGCACACAGTCACACACACAGGCAGACTGTCACACACACAGGCAGACCAGGGCCGCCATCAGGGCATGACAACCGTAACGGGGGGCCCGGACTGCTCAGATCGTCCAGGCCCCACATTCAGTGGTGTACATACCAGGTCGCAGGGGGCCCTGCGACCCGGTATGTACCCACTGGGCCAGTCTCTTCTCCTGAGGGGCCCAGTGTCACATATTCATCCGCTTATAGAAATGTGGTTAATGACATTTACTGTCCATACAGGAAAAGTTGTGCCGAGCAGCAACCTAATCCACAGAAGGGTTAATGCTGAGCAGTAATTGTGCAAATGAAACCTGGTGTCATGTATTCATCCGCTTAGAGAAAAGTGATTAATGACATTTACTGTCCACACAGGAAAAGTTGTGCCGAGCAGCAACCTAATCCACAGAAGGGTTAATGCTGAGCAGCAATTATGCAAATGAAACCTGGTAACTGACTTTGGGGTCAAAGGCCGGTTACAGCCTATCAGAACTAAAGGAGGGGTATTTAGGCCCAGTTCTCAGCCTGCTCAGTGCCCTGTCGTGGTTTCCCTTGTGGTTGTCTGAGAGCGCGTTCCTGTTTATAGTTTTCTACCTGGTTTTTGACTTTGGCTTTGTTTATTGACTTCTCTATATTCTGGTATCCTGACTCCTGGCTTTCCTCATCGCTGTGTCCCTTTCTGTGTTCCCTGACCTCGGCTAGTATTTTTGACTATTCTTTGTACGTTAAATCCGGCCATTCTAAGGACCGGTAATACGTTACTTATTTGTCATCCGTGCTGTACAGTTCTACGTGCTGGATCAAACAGTAATCCTGACATTACGACATGGCCATAGATCCTGTAGAACTGTGTCAGCACATAGCTGCTTGTGAGAGGAAATTAGAGGAGAATGATCACCGCATGGATCAATTCACTCAGGCTTTAAGTACGCTTCTCGCTAGAACGGAGCATCTGCAGCCTGCAGCGTCTCCTCCTATAGCACCTCTACCCTGTGTACCTCCACCCACTGTTAATAGGACTCCTTGCATCTCCTTATCACCATCCCTACAGTTTGATGGCAATATCCAGGAATGCAGGGGTTTTCTTAATCAGGTGGAGTACCATTTTGAGGCCTCACCAGGGTCATTCCCCACGGACAGAGCAAGAATTGGTTATCTAATGAATCAATTAAAGGGCAAGGCCCTTGCCTGGGCTAATCCGTTGTGGGAGAGTAATCGGAGCATAGCTCATAATTACCAGGAATTCCTTGCCGAATTCAAGCTCACGTTTGAGCCATTGGGTAGAGAGGATGACGCCTCCACTGCCCTAATGCACATCAGACAAGGTAACCGGTCTATCTCGGATTATGCTATTGAATTCCGTACCTTAGCTTCCGAGGTAGACTGGACTAACAATGGGTTAATCTCAGCATTCAAAAAGGGTCTCTCAGAGACTATACTAGATGAGATAGCCGCTAAAGAATTACCTAAGAGTCTTAACGAATTTATTACGTTTGTCATGCATATTGATAATAGGTTAAGACTCAGAGAAGTCACCAGAAGCAAGACCAGACGTACGGCTATGTCCCTAGCACCTCAATTCTCTAAACCTGTTTTGTCTAACCTCCCTGTACAGTCCGAACCCGAACCTATGCAGTTGGGGGTCACTAGACTGTCAGAGGCCGAAAAACAGTATAGGAGAAGGGAGGGGTTATGCCTATATTGCGGTAGAAAGGGACATATGATAACTAATTGTCCAGTGCGTCCGGAAAACTTCCGCACCTAAGAACCTTAAGGGGACAGATCTTAGGTGTGATGGAGTTGTCCTCTAACAAAAACAAAAGTAGATTCCTCCTTGAGGTATCTATTTCCTTGATAACAAGAAGTTTTCTTGCAGTGCCCTAATGGACTCAGGTGCTGCTGGAAATTTTATTGATGTCAAGTTTATTAGGGGTAATGAGATACCGGTCAGGGAGAGACCTACGCCGCTAGCTGTAGAGGCTATTGATGGTAGACCACTCACACAACCGCTTATAACCCACGAAACTGTCCCTATTACGATCTCCATTGGGGCCTCCCATAGGGAGGAGATGACGTTTCAGGTTATTACTTCTCCATCATGTCCTATCATATTAGGGTTTCCGTGGCTGAGTAAGCACAATCCCTATATTGACTGGGCTAATGGGGAGATATTAGAATGGGGTAAAGAGTGTATGGGGAGATGTATAAAACCAGTACTAAAGAGATTGGATACTATTGACCTTCCCACTACCACTCCCCAAACTCCTGGAGTTCCCATACAATACCGAGAACTTCAGGAGGTGTTTAACAAGGCTCAATCCGATGTATTGCCTCCCCACAGAGCATATGACTGTGCCATTAACCTGTTTCCAGGCGCTATGCCACCTAAGGGGGCAGTTTATGCCTTATCTCCCCAGGAGAGTAAAATAATGGAGGAATACATCAAAGAATCCTTGAGCAAAGGGCACATAAGAAAGTCATCCTCACCAGCTGGTGCAGGATTCTTTTTTGTTGAGAAAAAGGGTGGTGAGTTACGCCCCTGCATAGACTACAGGGCACTTAATAAAATCACTGTAAAAAATGCATACCCTATTCCACTCATTTCCGAATTGTTCGATAGACTTCAGGGAGCTAAAGTATTTACTAAACTTGACCTTAGGAGCGCTTACAATTTGGTTAGAATTAAAGAGAATCATGAGTGGAAGACGGCATTTAATACCCGTAGTGGACACTATGAATATCTGGTAATGCTATTTGGGTTATGCAACGCCCCGGCCGTATTCCAAGACTTTATAAATGATGTACTCAGGGAATTCATTTACTCATTTGTCTTGGTTTATTTGGACGATATTTTGGTGTATTCCCCTGATCTTCAAACTCACCACTCCCATGTGAAACAGGTTCTGCAGACGCTGTTGAAAAATAAACTTTATTGTAAATTAGAAAAGTGCATATTTGACCAGCCTGAAGTCCACTTTTTGGGTTACAACATCTCTGCATCGGGATTTCAAATGGATCCTAAAAACTAGAGGCTGTACTACACTGGCCATTACCCTCTGGTTTAAAAGCCATTCAAAGGTTTATTGGTTTTGCCAACTATTACAGAAGATTCATCAAGGGATTTTCTTCTGTAATAGCCCCAATCACAAATATGACTCGCAAAGGGGTTAGTAGCACGGTATGGTCCAAAGAGGCTGTGAATGCTTTTGAGACTCTTAAACAAAGATTTGCCTCTGCGGACATACTAAAACATCCTGACACCAGTAAACCTTTTATATTGGAGGTTGATGCATCCGAGACAGGGGTAGGGGCTGTTCTCTCTCAGAGAGAAAGCCAGGGAACACCATTGCATCCTTGTGGCTACTTCTCCAGAAAGATGTCTCCTGCTGAGCGCAACTATGATATTGGCAATAGAGAACTGTTGGCCATTATTCTTGCCCTCAAGGAGTGGCGACATCTTTTGGAGGGTTCCAAGGACCCCCTGTTGATCATAACCGACCACAAAAATCTGGCATATATAGGGGATGCCAAACGTTTGTCTTCCAGACAGGCTAGATGGTCACTGTTCCTTTCACGTTTTAACTTTCTCATTACTTATAGACCTGGTTCTAAAAATACCAAGGCTGATGCCTTGTCCAGGCAATTTGATAATGAGTCAGCTCCGGAACAGATGACATCTCCTATTATTCCAGCAGAGTGTATTATTGCTACTACTGTCCTCTCACTGTCTTCTCCACTGCTTGGCACCATACTGGAGGCCCAGCCTCAGGCTCCCAGTGGTAAACCGTGTGATAAACTGTTCGTTCCCCTATGTGAAAGGGTTAATATCATGAAAGTGTTCCATGACAATATAACTGCTGGACACCCGGCATCAATAAGTCCACTGCCGCGATCACTAGATCATTTTGGTGGGATTCACTCAGGAAAGATGTAAAGGAGTATGTGCAGGTATGTTCTGTGTGTGCAGTTTCTAAGGTGACTCATGCACTTCCTTGTGGCCTGTTGCAGCCTCTTCCTGTTCCTGAGATTCCATGGTCCCACCTATCCATGGACTTTATTGTTGAGCTTCCTAGCTCTGCTGGGTTCACTACTATTCTCATGGTTGTAGACCGATTTTCTAAGATGGCTTACTTCATTCTTCTCAAGAAGTTGCCATCTTCGCAAGATTTGGTCCTAATTTTCATACGTGAAATTGTCCGTTTGCATGGCATCCCCCACAATATTGTGTCTGATAGGGGCTCTCAGTTTGTGTCTAGGTTCTGGAGGGCATTCAGTAAACAATTGGGGATTGATCTCTCCTTCTCCTCCTCCTACCATCCACAGACCAATGGTACAGCTGAGAGGGCTAACCAGTCATTAGAAGTTTATTTGTGTTGTTTTATTAATAGCACACAGGACAATTGGTCCTAACTACTCCCGTGGGCCGAGTTCGCTAGAAACAATGCTGTTCATGACTCCTCTGGCCACAGTCCATTTTTTGTCAATAATGGTAGGCATCCTACGGTTCTCCCTGCGGTATTTTCTGAT
>OW240914.1:145110504-145120528 GCA_933207985.1 Pelobates cultripes | reverse complement strand
ACAGGATCTATTTCCATTTCTAATGACAGGTCTTTTGCCTCTTCCAGTAAATCTTCAAACCCTTTATCAGAATGATAATTCTTCAAATAATTGGTTGTGGATTCCAGAATATCTATAACATCTGGGAGATACATACTTCTACTTTGGAGAAGTTTGCTAACAAAGTTTATTCTATTTAAGATGTTGTACCACAACACAATAAGACACAAAAATTTAAAGTTATTCAGTTCTTTTGAAAGAGATTCAGCATCAGACTGTGCCATTGCCGTGTGAGAGTTCTCTCTTGAAATTTCAGAGAGAGCATCAAAAATTTCTCCAACCTGGAACCTAAATGGACGAATAGCATCTATTCTTGAAGACCATCTGGTGTCAGACAAAGGTTTAAGCGTAAGTCTGCCAATGTGCTTCTTCAAGACATTCCACCGAACTGTGGATCCTGACAAAAACACATAGATTTTCTGTACAATAGAAAAGAAGGTTGCAGCATCCCTGCATGACATGGCTGCCTCATTCACAACTAGATTTAATGTATGAGCGCTGCAGGGAATATAAAAGGCACGCGAGTTTAAATCCAGGATTCTTTTCTGAACACCTTGGTGTTTGCCCTTCATATTGGATCCATTATCGTATCCTTGTCCTCTCATATCACCAACTGGGATCTTAAGTTTTTCAAGTTCAGACAAAATTGCCTCAGTTAAACCTTCTCCAGTTGAACTTTGGATTTGGATAAAACCTAGAAATTTTTCATCTATACAGATCTCTGGTTCAGCAGTTGGAGACTCGCCTTCCTTGATGGACACAAATCGAACAATTATAGTCATTTGTTCAATTAATGTAATGTCTGGTGTGCAATCAAGTATTATAGAATAATACTTTGCATTTTTCAACAACTGCAGAATGTGTTTTGTGATTTCTTTCGCTATAAGGCTGATGAATTCGTTTTGAATGTCTTTCCCCAAATAATGTTGGAAAATGTCCTTATTTTTTATTCTCTTCAGATGTTCCTGCATAACGGTGTCGAATGTGGCCAGCATTTCCACAAGTTGCAGATAATTCCCATTATTGTCACTGTATAATGTATCTCTGCTACCTCGGAAAGCCAAGCACTGGCGACCAAGATATTTTACTATGCCTATAAGGCGCTTAACAACATCTTGCCAATGTTGTGTTTCATTTGCCAACAATCTCTGGGAAGCTGCATCTATCGTTTTCCCACAACCAAATCTTCTCGAGAGTTCATTCCAGTCTCTTATAGCGACAAGATGAGAGTTAGACTTTTCATGAATGGAAAGATTTTGAGATAAGTTTTTCCAGTCATTATAACCTCCACGTGTCAAACTTGTAGTGACTTTAGTTGCAAATAGCTTACAACAAAAACAAAATACTTTGTTCAATTTGACAGAATAAACAAGCCAATTTCTAACGGTTTCTTCTCCGTTTGGCAGCCGTCGCTTGTAATTTGCTTTAGTGAAACGTCTATTCGCTGCATCTTTGGGGAAAATGAAGTTAGTTTTTTGCTTTGCAGGCCCTTTCCTGACAAGAGAATCCCTTAGTGAGGTGGTGAGAACAGCTGGCCAATTAGCTGGATCCGACAAATCCAGTATTGCCAAAGAAGTAGATTGTTCCTCCTGCTGCAGTTCCTCTCTTTCTTCTTCTTCGTCATTTGATTCTTCTGGGTCAATAGTCTTCTCAAGGTAGACAGAGTGTGATGATGTGGAAGGTTGCTCATCATCTTGTTGTTCTGGTATTTTTCCAGTATTTGCATCATCTACATTAACAACCTCTTGGACTGAGATGGGCTTTTTGAATGATGATGTTGAAGATTCATCGATATCGATTTGCACGGGTTCGCTTGCAACATTGGAAACTGGTTCTGATGCAGTAGTTGTATCTTGCTTTCTCCTTTTGTGAGAAGTCAAGTACTCCTTTAAAGCTTCAGACATCCGCTTCCCAGCTTTCTCTTTTTCTGCTCGTCTTTGTCTGAACACTGCCCCTGATGATTTCTTTTCCTTAAATAGTTTCGGCATTTTGAATATACTTTTTCAGCTATATAAAGAATAAGAATGATGTTTAATTTCACACACACAATTAGGAATTATAACATTATAAGGAAAAGTGAAATTTCATCCATAGCTCAACCTGCCTTTCTCGCTCTGGTCATGTTCCTTGATGCAGGTTCTTTCCTTCTCTTCAGCAGCTAGAACAGGCCAGCCTTGTCCAAACCGTTCCTTCCTTTCATTGTGTTCCTCTCAGAGTATCTGCTTTGCTTCTCCACCAACTCAATAATCCCTCAAAGTTCAAACCTGCTTGTTGCAGGGCTTGACAAATTTGTTTGCGATCTAGGGGCCAGCTAAAAAAGTTGGGAGCAAGGTTTTCCCCAAAAAAACAACTATTTTTAAAGGGACACTATAGTCACCAGAACCACTACAGCTTAATATTCTGGTGTCTAAAGCCTGCCCATGCAGGCCTTTAAATGTAAACACTGCCTTTTCAGAGAAAAAGCAGTGTTTACATTGCTGCCTATTAACACCTCTAGTGACAGTCACTCAGATAGCCAGTAGAGGTGATTCCTAGTTCAGTGCTGCACAGTGTGCATCTTTACGAGTATATTGTCGCAGTGCAACGTTTTGCAGCGCATTTACAATAAACTTCCAATGCTTTCTTACAAGAAATGAGGGGGGGGAGGGAGGCGGAGGTGGTAACCTAAAGACACACATATTTTGTCATACACTCACAAATTATTATTTATTTATTTTAAGCACACCCAGCCTCCCTACCTTTGGGAGAGCTGGAGTGGATTCTTTCACTAGGATGCGGTGTGGCTACTCTCTATTCTCCCTGCCTTCTTTCTCTGCTCCATTGCCTGCTGTTTAGTGATGCTGGGGCCAGAGTGACGTCACATTCCAGATGCATGCATCACTAACCAGCATGGGAAGAAACAGAGCAAGAACTGCAGGAAGATTACTGCTCCATGCTCCCTCGGCCAGCCGCATCTGGTGAATGGGTTAACAAACACCCAGGCGTCAGGACAAAATTCCTAGTCTAGTCCTAGCATTTGTCGAGCCCTGCACTAGTACAAGTACTATTTCCCGACATGTTTTGTGTTGTGATTACAATGCAAAATCCTTAAACATTTACAAAAATAAATGTAAAAAAAAAACAACCTACAATTACAGACATAAATATACTAAATTAAGCCATGCGCTCAAATTCTCACTTTTCCTGGGCAGTATTAATGACCATAGTACACAACCCCAATACAGACAATAAATCACTATGTACATTTAATATAATTTTAACAGGCAGATGAGCTAAAATACTCATACTAAAAAACCTCCAGTTATTTAAATGTACATAAGGATTTGGAATTGTACGCAAGTAGCTTTTTTTCTTTTTTATAAATTACACACACACACACATTTACTGCAATTTTCACAGTGGAATTAATAGCTTAGCTGTGTATAAAGTACATAAACATTAAATAACCTACCCACCCTGAGAATACAGCGAACAGAGTGGAAAAGAATTGGGGGATAAGGTATTAAGGTGAAAGACTGACACAGGTTGGGGACAGAGTAACTAGCGTGACAGGGTATTAGTGGCATAGAGGCTAAGAGAGGCATGGGATTACTGCCCTTTGCACGTAGTGTTGCAATGTAAAACATTGCAGTTCCAGAGAACTGCAATGTTTACATTGCAGCACTAAGTCTGCCCCAGTAGCTGTCTACCAGAAAGCCACTTGGGGCGCTTGTGGAATCGAAACAGACTTTTGGTCTGTTATCTGATGCTGGACGTCCTCACGCCTTGTATGAGGACCTCCAGCGACAAATTTTTCCTCATAGGAAACCATTAATTCAATGATTTCCTATGGGGAGGTCTAATGCGCGCTCGACATTTGTTGCGCGCACAGCATTTGCTGCGTATACGCATTAGACCCAGCTAGGCGCAACGCTGAGATAAGGTAAGTAAATAAAGGGATTTAAAGGGGGAGGCAGAGGGATCAGTAGTGCCAGGAATACAGGTTTGTATTCCTGCTACTACAGTACTACACTATCCCTTTAAGCAGATACAGTGAAGCAAGACTAAACAATTAGGGACCAAGTGAAATGGGGCTTGTGGGACACAGTGACAAAGGAGTGAGAAATTGGATGCAGAGGGACAAATGATAATAGGAGATTTGGGGACAAAGTGACAAGGACTAGGAGCCTGTAACCCCATGTCACTCTGACACCTTAAAGGACCACTATAGTGCCAGGAAAACACACTCGTTTTCCTGGCACTATAGTGCCCTGAGGGTGCCCCCAACCCTCAGGGACCCCCTCACGCCCGGCTCTGGAAAGGGGTTAAAACTTACCTTTTTCCAGCACTGGGCGGAGAGCTCTCTGCCTTCTCTTCTCCGCCCTGTCGGCTGAATACGCACGCGCGGCAAGAGCTGCGTGCGCATTCAGCCGGTCGCATAGGAAAGCATTCATAATGCTTTCCTATGGACGCTGGCGTGCTCTCACTGTGAAAATCACAGTGAGAAGCACGCAAGCGCCTCTAGTGGCTGTCAATGAGACCGCCGCTAGAGGGAATGGGGGAAGGCTTAACCCATTGATAAACATAGCAGTTTTTCTGAAACTGCTATGTTTATTAAAAAATGGGTTAATCCTAGCTGGACCTGGCACCCAGACCACTTCATTAAGCTGAAGTGGTCTGGGTGCCTAGAGTTGGTCCTTTAATGCCCTGACAGGGGATACAGAGTATAATTCAAAAATTAAATATAATTTTTCTTTAAAAACTTACCCCATTCAAGTGCTGACAGCCAGGTCTATAGTGAGGTGGATCTGAGGAGACTGCAGTCTGCAGACACTATGGGGAGCAGTCTAGCACGCAGAAGAGGTCACTGTTCTCCTTCCAGCCAGGTAAGTCTGCTGTCCCTTCTGCAGGACTTGGACAAGATGGAGGAAGGGGGAGAGGGCGGGCAGCGGAAGTCTGGCCCCCTACTCACTGTGAGATATTGCACTCCGCCATACTGGAGCCCACCTGGGCCTGTCTGCTTCCCTTTCCTCCCTGTCTCACTCCCTCTCGCTGCACTTCACATGGGCGCCGCCATATTGGAGCCAGCCAGCAGGGGGAGCCTGTCCCAGCCAGCATCGGACCGCAGGGGACTCTGGGGGAGGTGAAAGTCGCGCCCCTCCTGACATCATCAGGAGGGGGCGGCACATCACAGACCGATCGGACCGTCTGTGGAGAGAGCCAGGCAGGAGAGGTAGGCTGCGGGCGGCTGTATAAAAATCCGAATCCCTAGCCGGTGGCTGGGGATTCAGATTTTTGCGCCCCCCCTGCTTGGGCGCCCTAAGGCGGCCGCCTGGGCCGCCTTATGGACGCGCCGGCCCTGATCATAGCACTTTCACACACATCATAGCACTTTCACACACATCATAGCACTTTCACACACAGCACTCTCACACACATCATAGCACTCTCACACACATCATAGCACTTTCACACACATCATAGCACTTTCACACACATCATAGCACTTTCACACACAGCACTCTCACACACATCATAGCACTCTCACACACAGCACTTTCACACTCGGCACTCTCACACACATCACACGCAGCACTCTCACACACATCACTATCACACCCAGCACTCACAACACACAACACTCACACACAGCACTCTCACACACAGCGCAGCACTCTCACACATCATAGCACTCTCACACACAGCACTCTCACACACATCATAGCACTCTCACACACAGCACTCTCACACACATCATACACAGCAATCTCACACATCGCAGCACTCTCACACACATCATAGCACTCTCACACACAGCACTCTCACACACATCATACACAGCAATCTCACACATCGCAGCACTCTCACACACATCATAGCACTTTCACACACAGCACTTTCACACTCAGCACTCTCACACACATCACACAACACTCTCACACACAGCACTCAGCACTCAGGCACATCACTCTCACACACATCACACTCAGCACTCACACACATCATACACAGCACTATCACACTCAACACTCATACACAGCACTATCACACTTAGCACTCACACACATAACACACAACACTCACACACAGCACTCTCACACATCACTCTCACACACATCACACATCATACACAGCACTATCACACTCAGCACTCACACACACTAAAACAGACCTTATTACACAATACCACACCATGACCAGCTCACTCTGCACAAACGTAATACCACAAACAGGCTCCAAACACATGCACAATACTCTTTCCTGGCCCTTTTGTCTCCTGGTATCCATTTATAGAGACACCAGAGACAAGTTGCAAGGAAACAGTGCAAGCATGTTATTAAATTTGCTTGCACTGTGCAGAACAAATACAGGGCTTTTTTCTCATGCTAGAGCTCTTCAGCAGAGCTCTGCGCATGGTCTGCCCTGGAAGAGCATTGAACCAACATGCTCACTTTGAGAGGGAGCGTGTTTGTCATGAGTGATGACAAAACACACCCTCTCTGCCCCGCCCCCTTCTTAGTGGGCCGCTGTGATAAAAAAATGCCCGGGCTGAATTTTTTTCCCAGTCCGGCCCTGACTCAATCTGTTTCCCCACTTTCAGTCTGATATTTCCCACATTTCACTGAACGTTCTGGCTATCTCAGATTTACGCATGTGGCATGGATTTCTCATGAGATGGAATGGAAAAAGCATGTTTAGCCCTTTACTTGCCTCTGACTCCCTTACTATTTTTACAGACACGGCTGCCACCTCAGCTTTGCGGTTATTTTTGGTTATAATTGGCTATGGGTGGTTTGGCCTATTGAAGTGCACAATGTACCAGGTTTTTCGACCACATCTGCCCTGTTCGAGCTCTATCCTGTTGTAGCTGCGGCAGTAGCGTGGGAGCAGCATGGTCAGGTCAGGTGGTGAGATGTTTTTCGGACAACTTAGCCACCTGCCATATAATTAACAATGGTTGTTCTAAATCTCTGATCATCATGAGCTTTCTGAGGAAATTGACTTGGCAGGCTGCTAACTATAATTTTTTTTTGGTATGTGTCCATATTCCTGGAATTCAGAACGTGGCAGCTGATCATTTATCTCGTTCTCAATTTCAGGAATTCCACAAAGCTTTACCAACGCCAGCCTTGGTGGCTATCCCGACTTGGTAATGGCAGGACATGACATTGGATTCGGAGATCTGTTAACTGTTTGACTTTCATGTTGTAAATAGTTAGTACAATGTTAAACAAACATTTGCACACCAGTCAAGCCATAAGACTTGCTTTTCCCACAGAAATCCCAAATCTGCAGTGATGTTACAACCACAAAGGATTCTGGGTTGGCATATGCAAATTAGTTTAACAAAGAATCACATTTTTGCCTCATTCCATTTTAAACATGGATTCCTTTTAATCTGTGTTTGCAGTATACAACTGCTTGGAACACAATTTAGGAAAAGATGCAAAACCAGTGAACCACTCATGATTTCTGTGGGAAAAGCAAATCTTATGGCTTGACTGGTGTGCAGATTTTTGTTTAACATTGTATTAACTATCCGCAGACTTCAGGTGGAAGGGGTTTTCAATCAGGTTGTAATACATATTCAATGGAAACTATTGTAGCTTTCACTTCTTTTTGCCACCTTAAATAAAAATTATTTTACAACACCATCAAATTACATCTGGCAAGAATACAACACCATATGCTTACACACTGGCCAAACAACCACAGTTTCCTATCATCTTATCAAATCAAAACCATACTAAAAGGCATTAAGAATTCAAACCCTACACCACCATCTTCTAGATCACCTATTCATAGTCAACTCTCCCAATCATTATCAGACTGCATAGATACAACCCCTTTCGAATCACACACTAATCATGTCATTAAAACCGCTCTCTACTTAGCTTTCTATGGGTTCCTTAGACCAGGAGAGTTTACCAGTACAAACATTACAAGACATATAAAATCCATTATAGCAGAGTTTGTAAGATTAAATTAAATGCTTTCAAATATTATTAATAGGTTAACATACCCTTCTGAACATGTCATCATGTCAGCCTCTCTGTCATTTTAAGATGGAGCAGCGTCTGTCCTAAATTAGAATAAGGGGAGGACCTATTGTCCTCTCCCTTGCCCCCACCCCGAGCGGTGGGTGAGGGACCTAAATTAGAATGAGGGTGAGGACCTAACGTCCTCACCCCTGACCCCCACCCCTGAGCGGTGGGTGAGGGCCCTAAATACTAATTATGGGGGGGACCTAATGTCCTCCCCCCTGGCCCCACCCCTAAATAAAAAAATTAACCCCCCATCCCCCAGGTGACTAGGGGTCCCCAAACCTCTAATCACCCCCCTCCCCAAAAATATTAACCCTACCTACCCCCCTCACCCTAAAAAAATAAAATAATGAGGGGGGACCATTTAACTAAGTACCTGTAAAAAAATAAAATAAAACTTACCATTTGATTCTTTTTTTAGCCCCAAAAAAGGCCAAATAAAAAGCCATAATAACCAACGCACTTAAAAAAAAAAAAAAACGAGCGCAAAAAAATAATAATCCATCTTCACCCACGGAGGGCTCCGCGCAGACTGAGTTTCCCCACCCTGCAATTAGGCTCAGAGCACTCTGATTGGTGTGTTTAAGCCATCCAATCAGAGTGCTCTGACAGGTAAATGAAGAGACTGACAGGTAAGTCTCTACATTTACCTGTCACAGCACTCTGATTGGTTGACTTCAAATCCACCAATCAGAGTGCTCTGTGTCATTTTACACAGCGTGGGAAAGTTCTTTGGAATTTTCCCACGCTGTGTAATTTGACTCATAACTATATGATTGGTGGATTAAGGGACCCCTAGTCACCTGGGGGACAGGGTTATTTTTTTTAATTAGGGCCTCCATCCGCCACGCAGGGGTGAGTGCCAGGGGGGAGGACATTAGGTCCCCCCCTAATTATTATTTAGGGCCCCCACCCACTGCTCAGTGGTGGGGGCCAGGGGGGAGGACATTAGGTTCCCCCCTAATTAGTATTTAGGGCCCCCACCCACCACTCAGGGGTGGGGGCCAGAGGGGAGGACATTAGGTTTCCCCCCTCATTCTAATTTAGGGCCCCCACCCACCACTCAGGGGTGGGGGCCAAGGGGGAGGACATTAGGTCCTCCCCCCTTATTCTAATTTAGGGCCCCACCCACCGCTCAGTGGTGTGGGCCAGGGGGGAGGACATTAGGTCCCCCCCTCATTCTAATTTAGGGCCCCCACCCACCGCTCAGGGGTGGGGGCCAGGGGGGAGGACATTAGGTGCCCCCCCTAATTAGTATTTAGGGCCCTCACCTGCCGCTCAGGGGTGGGGGCCGAGGGCAGGACACTAGCTCCCCCCCATTACTTTACTTTAGGGCCCCCACCCACAGCTCATGGGTGGAGGCCAGGGGGAGGACAATAGGTCCCCCCCAGTGCTCTCACTACTGCAAAGAATTCTGGGTAGGCGTATGCAAATGAGCTCAACAAAGAACCACATTTTTGCCTCATAATTTCACTTTATACATGGATTTCTTGGAGTATGTGTCTGCTGTATAAAACAACTTTGAAACACAACTCAGGAATCTTTGAAACACAACTCAGGAAAAGGAGCAAAGTCAGTGAACCACTCATGGACAGCTGTTTCATTGTTAAGCCATTGCAAGCCAGTAAACAACCTCATGCTGATGAGTTGCATTAACAACGAAACAGTTGGCCATGAGTGGTTCACTGGCTTTGCTCCTTTTCCTGAGTTGTGTTTCAAAGCTGTTGTATACAGCAGACACATACTCCAAGGAATCCATGTATAATTTGGAATTATGAGGCAAAAATTGGGTTCTTTGTTGAGCTCATTTGCATATGCCTACCCAGAATTCCTTGCAGTAGTGAGAATACTATTAAAGTGAGGTTTCTGTGGGAAAAGTAAGTCTTATGGCTTAACTGGTGTGTGTATTTGTGTATTAAATATATAAATACCACAGTAACACACTGACATTGCTCTCAAAA
>OW240914.1:145098210-145110404 GCA_933207985.1 Pelobates cultripes | reverse complement strand
GCTGAAAAAACGACTAAGTCCCATGGCGAATGGGACTTAGTCTCTGCAGCTGAAATAAGGCTGAAAAAAACGGCTGAAAAAAAGACTAAGTCCCATCGCCGAATGGGACTTAGTCTCTCCAGCTGAAATAAGGCTGAAAAAAACGGCTGAAAAAAAGACTAAGTCCCATCGCCGAATGGGACTTAGTCTCTGCAGCTGAAATAATTTCCCATTTACTGAACCAAGTGGGAAATAGCAAGGCAGGCACAAAGGGTTTGCACCAGGTCTGGGGACACAGGACCCGTCTTAAAGGGGCCGTGTCCCCAACAAGTCTGGGGACACGGCCTTAAAGGGCAGTGTCCCAATCTTCCTGATGTCCCAAAAAGGTGTTTAAAGGGCCAGCACCAGTCACATAAAGAGTCCATAAGCCCCAATATGCCCACCGACAGTCTTAAAGGGCCATACACACCAAATAAAAGTGCATACATTTTCACAATCTCCCAGGGGCCATAGTCATGCGGGAGGAGGCTGGCAAATAGGCTTCTCCACAACCCAGGGAAGCAGGCAATTTGCCATTTAAAGGGCCCGTTACAAATAGCAGTTTGTAACAAGGTGTCAATCCATATCTGCCAAGTGACCCGATGTAGGGGGAACAGTCCCTATTCTGCTCTGTGTCAGTGTGTATCAGGGATCCTTAGGACAGGTGTCAATCCATATCTGCCAAGTGACCCTATGTAGGGGGACCAGTCTCTATTCTGCTCTGTGTCCGTGTGCATCAGGGGCTCTGAGGACAGGTGTCAATCCATATGTCAAGGTGTCAATATGTCATATGTCAGGTGTCAATCCATATTCATTGTGATTTAGGAATGTTAGGTGATTTCTGCCCTTTATGGATTAAAACCAGACTCTGTATCAACTGTGTAATTTTCCATGGGAGTTTTGCCATGGATCCCCCTCCGGCATGCCACAGTCCAGGTGTTAGTCCCCTTGAAACAACTTTTCCATCCCTATTGTGGCCAGAAAGAGTCCCTGTGTGTTTTAAAATTCGCCTGCCCATTGAAGTCAATGGCGTTTCAGGCGGTTCGCCGGTTCACGAACATTTGCGGAAGTTCGCGTTCGCCGTTCGCGAACCGAAAATTTCGGGTTAACGACATCACTAATTCTCAGTGTTTTGGAAGAATTTCATTTTTAAAGGATAATCTACCCTTTTTTTTCTTTATAGTACCCTATAAAGTATTAGTTAATAGGTCACCCCTCCATTACTGTCTAAAAAAAAGTACCTGCAATGCGGCACCAGATGAGAAACATTTGATTGGACCATTTCATCGGCTCAGTGAGTATTAAAAAATAAAACAAGTTTTCAGTATCTCAACTTCCTCAATCAGACTTCAGCTAATTTCTTAAAACCTTACCAGTAAAATACACTTTGCATAAAAGAGGTGGTTACTATATGCCTAAATCACAACAGGTATAGAATGGGCACATATAATTCTGTGTTCTAATAACTATAAGATTGTAGGATTGATTATTAAATTGGAATCAGAACAACATTTGTAGTAGTGAAGTAGGTAGATTAAAACAATCTTAGACTTTTTGTGCATCTCTAATATTTCCCACAAAGACACTGGGATCTTGTCAATAGCTAACAGCAGGTTATTATAAATGCTTGGAGACATTTATCCCTTATGATTGCTTAATACGGTGGATCAGCGTAAATCCTTGCTGAATCCATAATGAGGTGGCTAAGTGTGTGTTTATACAGAAATCAACTTTCCTGGTGATAAATATCAACTCAGTGAAGATGATATATGCTGGTTTCAACTCAATATATTTAACTCTTTATAATCCTATATCACTTCAATTATACCTTCGTCAACATGGTAATAATGTAATGTAAAATGTTAAATGAAAACTATAGCTACAATATCAGTTATTCATATTCCAAGGACAATTGGTGATGGATTTAGCTTGCTAATAGACTAAGGGGAGAAGAATAAGAGAACCAGTGCCAGAAAGTATAAAACAAGTTCCCTCTAATCACTGTACAAGAAATCAAACCAGATCTACTTAAAAATGTCAACCCAAGTTGTTAACATTAAAACTCTGTCTGGGCACAGTTTGAATCACAGGAGAGAGTACTAAGTGCTGCAGTGAAGTTCTCGAGCAAACAGCTCTCCTGTGCAAGGTTTGCTATGTAAGGTTTAAAGGTATTTTAAGTTATACCATTGCCTATGTGGTGTTTTTATAGTAAATACTAATTATGCATATGCATTCCCAAACAGTTGGCTGCATGGATCGAAGGATATTCATGTCAATGTCTAATTATCTTTTTGTAGGAATGGAATAAATAGAGCATTGTACACCTAAAGAGCATAGTAACAGCAGAATAGAAATAAATGAATTAACTGAAGGGCTATCAGAAAAAAAATGAAAAGAGAAAATATTATGAGACCCCCTGTTACAGCTTTATGAATCACATGGTTGATTGTAAGAAAGTAATCACAGGACCACTGAAATCATGCTTTCAGATGATCATTCTGTAAGTAGTGAGGAGGACAAAAAGGTAATGATATAGTCAGTGGAATAAAGGTCAAACCAATTTCAGGCACTACAGCTCCTCCTAATACTGATCCTCCTCTTTCACTCTCTCTTCAAATTAGTGGTATCCACACAAGTCCATCCTTGCAAGCGTGCTGTCTTGGCATCATACTTGATTCTGACCTCACCTTTGAGTCTCACATCCAGAATGTTGCCAAATCCTGAAGATTCCATCTACCTTCTCCTGTCCGCTGCTCCCATACAGCCAACCCACGCTTGCAGGACTTCTCGTGGGTGGCTCCCTTCCTATGGAATAGCCTTCCTACCGCCATCAGACTCTCCCCTAGTCTTTAATCCTTTAAGAAGTGCTTTAAAACCCATCTCTTTAGGAAAGCTTATGGCCTCCCAGAGTAACCTCTACCTCACATACCTGTCTCTTGCTCTCTCCTAAAGGCCAGCAGTCTACTCTCTCCTCCAGCTCTGCTTCACTCCCACCTAATTTGATTGCTATTTCCTTGCCTAATGTGTTTTATACCCCATTTCCTATAGACTGCTTTTGAGCAGGGTCCTCTTCAACCTATTGTTCCTGTAAGTTTTCTTGTAATTGTCCTATTTATAGGTAAATCCCCCCTCTCATAATATTGTAAAGTGCTACGGAATCTGCTGGCACTATATAAATGGCAATAATAATAATAAAGTATGTATTTCTGTCTGTGTTAATACTTAATATATGTAAAGCTATGTTCTTGTAATGAAAGCCTCATATCTCATAGCTGACACTTGAATACTCTGGGTCAATAACAATGCATCAAAGTTTATAAAAAGGAGCTAAAGCAAAAAGTAGAGAAGCTGAATAGTTCAGCATTCTAATCCTGCGACATCCGTAAAATTGCAAAATCAATAATAGAATGACATCTGAAATGGTAAAAACGTTAGTCTTAAACTGCATAACCTTTCGGAAATCACAAGTCTGGCTCTGAGCTAAGCTGACCATTTTTCCAAGAATTTGAATAAATCCAGAAACAGTATGTTGGATGAGGACGTGAGCTAGCCTGTCCTCAAGATTGATTTCTTCACAAAGCACACACTAGAGATTTTTCATATCTGCCACAGCCGCTCAGCATTTACGGATGCAAAGAGAGCACAGGAGAATTTAGCAACCAGCAGAGTTATGTGTTTTGAAGAAAGATCTGTAAACCACTTCTGGCCTTTGGGTGTCTGTGGATCCAGTACTTTTTTTTACATGTTGAAAATAGGAACTTGTTTAGATTGTGCAACATGTATTTTCACTGAGAAAATTAAATGGACATGAGATTGACGTAACAATTTGCATTACATAAATATTGCATTGTAAGAAACTCACCAAAACGTGTGGGATTCAGTGCAAAGTTACTTTAAGTTTTGTGGGTTCCTGCATGCTGTGCCAGTTTATTAATGACATAGTTATAGAAGCAAAAATACTCTTTATAAATGCTAAAAAAAACATAGACTGATGTATTCAGGTTGATTTACCAGGTCCAGAAAAAACCACCATATTTCAGAGAATGAGTTGCATTTAGAATTTCGAAATAAAGATATTTACTATTATGGCCCACAGATTAAATTACATTTGCATTTGGAGTTAAGTGGCAAGTCACAGATGCAAACAACAAAACATTTTCACTATTTGCAGCCATAATGCCACCACATTAATGAAACCTGGACAGTCATGCTCTGGAGTGTTACTCAATCCATTATCAAAATTATATAGTGGTAGCACTGTAAGTAGATAGATCTATAAAGACAAAAATACATTACATGTGAATGACAGAACCTATTGTAGTAAATAAACACATTTTAAAATACATACTATAATGTATATAATCTTAGATTTACACTTTATGGTTCATTCACTAAACATTAGATTAAGGAGTTTAAGAAGGGGGTTGGAATTCTAAGACCAAAAAAAGTAACAATGCAAAAAAAAAAAAAAAGAAATCGTATTTTGGTTTGTACTAAATAGTTATTTTATTATCTCTCCACAGTTTCCAAATTCCCAAATAACCTCATAGACGACATTCTAGACATAAACTGCAAACTAACAGAAATAATTGGCTGGTTAGAGCAGTAGTAACATCACTCCCTTAACTTGGGGAAACCCAGGTTTAAATCCCAGTCACACCACCTTACCAGTAAGTGACCTTGGACAAGACACCTTAAATCCTCAAGATTGTAAACATTTGAACACAACCTACTTCCCCTCCAATTATCCCCATTCTATATTTGCATAGTGCTGTTGAGTATGTTGGTGTTATATAAGTAGCTAATAAAATACCGTATTTCACCACATAATAGTTGCACCCTGGTTTTTCAGTTCAAAAATTGATTTGAGTCCAATTCATTGCTTTGGTATAACTCAAAATAAACAGAGTGACAATGTACATATCCACCAGTGACATAGAGATACACATTTACTACTGTATCTCTTGTGCATTGCAAGCCACAAGCCTAGAATTCTCTGCGCACAAATATTTTCAGGGGACAGGATCAGAGTTTATGCAATGCATTAGGAAATACGCATCTCCTCAGCACTATAATGGTATCAGCAACTGTTAACAAAAACACCTTCAAATAATGGTTGCATATAATGTTATGCACAAAAACAAGACTTCACATAATAATCACATCTAATGTTGCTAAAAATAAAGCTTTACAAAATGGTCACACTCAACTTTTTAATACTGTAGAAATGTTTTCTCCCTTTTTAACTAAACAAATACTCATGGTACTAACAGAAAACCTTTCAAGAACCCCTATTCCAGAAAATAAAATCATGGAGAGAAAAAAAAAGTATTTATATTCATTTTGTGTTTCCCACTGAGACAGCACGAGATGCTTGTCATATACACTGATCAGCCACACTGTTAAATCAATTTTTGTTCGCCATTTATATAGTGCCAATAGATTCCGTAGACAACTTACAGGAATGATAGGTTGAAGAGGGCCCTGCTCAAATGAGCTTACAGTCTATAGGGTGTAGTGAATAACATTGGTTATATTGTTACAGTGGCACATGTCGAGGGGTGGGTTTTATTAGGCAGCAAGTGAACAGTCCTTTCTTGAATTTCATGTGTTGAAAGCAGGAAAAATGGCAGATGAAAAGAGCTGAGTGACTTTGACAAGGGCCAAATAGTGGTGGGTAGATGACTTCAGTGTAATAGTTGTTATGCATTTGTTTCACATTACACTTTTTGGAGATTTGGATGCTGTCTAATCTGTAGACAGTTCTCTATTTTGCGGCAGGAGATTGTATTTTTGAAGTCTGAGATTTGTAAATTATCTGGTAAACAAACTCAGGCTGTAACTGCTGCAAAGCCACTGCTGCAGAGATGTACTAGGAATGGCAGATGGATTACTGTAGGATCTAGTAGACTTAGAGTTGTGGATAAAAGGCATATTGCACAGTCTGTTGCTCTACATAATTCATTTTCTGCACTTTCAGAGTGTAATGGTGTTATGGAGACCTTCTCAGGCACCAGGTGTAGTGGTGTTATGGAGACAGGGCCAGGCACTGAGGCTAGTGGTGTTATGGAGATACATAAATGAGAAAAGGAAAGTAAAACAAGGATTAGTAAGATTAAAAACAAAAGAAGGAAGGTATGTAGAAGAGGATAACGGTCTAGCTGACTGCCTCAATTAATATTTTTGTTCATAATTTACAGATGAAAATGAAGGAAAGGGGCCTCAGTTAGGAAAAAGGACAAATGAGTAAATTATTACATGTGAGTTTACAGAGGAAGAGGTTCTATTTCAACAGTCAAAAGTAAAGACAAATAAGTCAATGGGACCTGATGGAATACACCCTAAGTTATTAAAAGAGCTTAGTGGTGTACTAGCAAAACCATTAACAGATTTAATTAACCAATCATTGTTAACAGGAGTAGTCCCAGAAGATTGGAAGTTAGCGAATGTTGTGCACATTCACAAGAAAGGTAATAGGGAGGAGTCGGGCAACTATAGGCCAGTAAGCCTTACTTCAGTAGTGGGGAAAGTAATGGAAACCATGTTAAATGATAGGATTGTTGAACATCTAAAAACACATGGATTTCAAGATCAGAGACAACATGGTTTCACCTCAGGGAGATCATGCCAAACTAATCTTATTGATTTTTTTGATTGGGTAACTAAAATAATAGATCAGGGTGGTGCAGTAGACATTGCTTAACTAGATTTCAGTAAGGCTTTTGACACTGTTGCACATAGAAGGCTTATCAATAAATTGCAATCTTTAAGTTTGGATTCCAATATTGTTGAATGGGTAAGGCAGTGGCTGAGTGACAGGCAACAGAGGGTTGTATTCAGTGGAGTATATTCGAAGCTTGGGCTTGTCACCAGTGGGGTACCTCAGGGATCTGTACTTGGACCCATTCTCTTTGATATTTTTATTAGTGATATTGCAGAAGGTCTTGATGGTAAGGTATGTCGTTTTGCTGATGATACTAAGATGTGTAACAGGGTTTATGTTCCAGGAGGGGTAAGCCAAATGGCAAATGATTTAGGTAAACTAGAAAAATGGTCAGCGTTGTGGCAACTGAAATTTAATGTGGATAAGTGCAAGATAATGCATCTTGAACGTAAAAACCCAAGGGCAGAGTACAGAATATTTGATAGAGTCCTAACCTCAACATCTGAGAAAGGGATTTAGGGGTGATTATTTCTGATGACTTAAAAGTAGGCAGACAATGTAATAGAGCAGCAGTAAATGCTAGCACAATGCTTAGTTGTATAGGGAGAGGTATTAGTAGTAGAAAGAGGGAAGTGCTCATGCCATTGTACAGAACACTGGTGAGACCTCACTTGGAGTATTGTACGCAGTACTGGAGACCATATCTCCAGAAGGATATTGATACTTTAGAGAGAGTTCAGAGAAGGGATACTAAACTGGTTCATGGATTGCAGGATAAAACTTACCAGGAAAGGTTAAACGATCTTAACAAGTATAGCTTGGAGGAAAGACGAGACAGGGGGAATATGATAGAAACATTTAAATAGATAAAGGGAATCAACACAGTAAAGGAGAAGACCATATTTAAAAGAACAACTACCACAACAAGAGGACATAGTTGTAAATTAGAGGGTAGTGGATGCATGGAATAGCCTTCCAGCTGAAATGGTAGAGGTTAACACAGTAAAGGAGTTTAAGCATGCATGGGATAGGCATAAGGCTATCCTAACTATAAGATA
Organism: Pelobates cultripes; assembly: GCA_933207985.1. Taxonomy (NCBI): domain Eukaryota; kingdom Metazoa; phylum Chordata; class Amphibia; order Anura; family Pelobatidae; genus Pelobates; species Pelobates cultripes. The sequence continues at coordinate 145,102,664 of OW240914.1, read as the reverse complement.
AGTTCAGAAGCTGCCTTCAACATGGATGCTGTCCCGGAAATAGGAGGGTCTGGGAGGGTCTGCCGGAGATTGTCAGGGATGTGTCAGCTGACCGGAGTTCGCCGCGAACGGTTCGTGGCGAACCGTGGCGAACCGTTTGCGGCAAGTTCGCGAACGGTTCGTGGCGAACCGTGGCGAACCGTTCGCGGCAAGTTCGCGAACGGTTCGCGACATCACTACATGTTACTGTATTGAATTTGGTAGGAATTACATTTATCCATGGAATAAATTTAACACCAAAAACCGCCACTAAGAGCACCTGAACCAACCTGGGGACTTTCTCTCTGAACCCTTGACAGATCTAATTTCATAGAGTAGTTATAATAATCATCATATTGATAAATACTAATCAGCATGTAATAGCATGCTGCAGGATTTCATTTTTATATTACCACCCAGCATTCAGATTGTTGTTACATTTCTTGAATCATACATTTGTGATCTGTAATAAGTGACAGTAATACAGGTGGATGCATGAGGATTGTAAAAAGTCATAGTGCTGGTTAGCAAAATATTTGGGTTATGCTCAGAAACACCATTACTCCAGAATTGTTACAGGATAGAGAATCACCTTCAAGTGGTCAAGTGAAAGAAAACATCTTAAAGCACAGATCAGCAGACAAGTCAGTTCCAATGACGTGACTGAGTCATTTTCTTTAACATTCATTCCATTATGATTGGCTGTGATGTTCTGGGACTGTTAGGCTTTTTTAAATCTTTGACACTCTAGAACACACATTTCAAACCACCCAGAGGTTATTGAATTACAACTCCCATGATTCTCTGGTCATCTATTGCATTAAACAAATTCTGGAAGTTGTAGGCCATCATCTTCTGGAGGGCAAGAGTTTGATATCCCTACTCTCGTTGGTTTTGAACTTCATGTCATATAATGCCTGGCCAGATAAGATACAAATTCTTTGTAAGGATATTTTGAGTCCTGCAAAATCCAATTTCTTTTGTTTATTTTGTACTGGAATTAACTGTGAAATGTTTCATGGTCAGTCAAGAGTTTTGGTCGTAGAGAAAGGATTGGGGGCACACCCGAGACCTGCATTTTGCATGAAAGGTGCTGCCGCAGTGACCAAACTTCATACATGAAAGAAATAGTTGTGGCGCACTCAGACTCCAAAAAATACAATGTTGGTGGGGTACTTTGAAAGCAGTGGTGGGCTTAACATCATATGGCCATATGGTGAAACTAAATCCCCATATTTATTCTTAGATAGGCAATTTAGAAGCCTTCTTTGTGTTGTATTTTTTGTAGTCTGAGTGCACCGCAACTATTTTTTTTCATGTAAGAGTTTTGGTCATGTGAGAACCACAATAGTAGACTTTAAAAACAAATCCAGATCTTCTGATTATTTTTTATTATATATTTCAGATATTGTTTCTTTCCAATTTTGTATTAACTATTTTAAGTTAGTTTTCATTATTCACTATCACTCACTATTTTGATGCGACCATTGATCTTACCCATTGCCCATAAATTGCAGAACTTACAAGCTACTATCAGTTTGTACTCCATAAAATGAATAAATATTCACGCAACCTTAATTTGCCCTTTATCTAAATTACACAATGGAACCCCATACAGTTTACAAGTGATTTTTAGTAGATTCATCAAAGGTAATTATTAGTGATTCATATTAATTACAACTAAATTATTTCTAATTACAAATTGGAAACATTCTGATTAGGGAATGATTCACAGTCTGCTTTGAGACGATGCTAGCGGCTGTTGAAGTCAATGTGGAGAATTAATCAATGACAAGAGTTCCTTATAATCAACAATAGAAAACAACATAAAAAGATGGTAAAGTGCTCAATAGGCAGTACCTGTCAAAAATTCAAAAAAAATGACTTATGAATAATATCTAAACGCCTGAACTTTCATTTCTGCATCTTGAATCTTTTTTTCATTCAACAGTATATATTTCCCTTTTAAGTTTTTTTATGAAATTAGACATACTTATAATCAAGCAAGTTTGATAACAACACATCTGATTCATGCCTACACCAATCAGACATAATTAGAACATTATCCTTTCTGACACTACATGCTCTTATCCTTTACATTTTGTTCGTCTCTTTGCTGATTAGAGGGTCAGCAATACATCTGCCTTGGGTGTGAAGGTGTTAATATGTGTGCCCATCTGTTTGCATGCTCTCTAAAGACCTTAGATTGCAGCCAATCAAAGTTATTAAGTCATTAGAGATAATTGAGAATGAGGCTCAAAGGAGCCATGTTATTGAGCTGAGAAAGAGACAGACCAGGTGCAACATTATCTTTCTGTCTTATCAGACTCTCTCCTTTGACAGCACTGCAAGCAGCTGGAAGGCAAGCAGTCCCATAGAAATCATTGCATCTGTCCAGATATGTTCATCTAGAAAAACAGATTAGAAATGCCAGCCCATTTAATTTGCATCTCTTCCCATCTACCTAAAAACTCCTATTCATCTGTTTGACAAACAGTACTACTTGTACTTTTACCCCGTGTCTTTCACTTCTGCCTTCAAATTAGGTTTAATTGCTCTAAAAAGCTCTAGAAACATACATCCTAGCTGAATTCCTTAATATAGCTGATGGTTATGGAATTGTGATCAAATTCTTATTGCATTGTCTATCATCATGATTATACATAATACATCCTTGAAGTCATTTTTCAGATTGTTCATATTTAGGTCTTACGTAATCCTCATATTCAACATATTAATACTTTGATTTTTTTCTTTATACTGCACATATTAAAGTGACACTGTAAGCACCCAGACCCCTTCAGCTCATTGTCCCAGTCCCCTTAACCCTGCAATATTAATTATTGCAGTTATTGATTAGCTGCAATAATTATGTTGCAGGGTTAACTTCACCTCTAGATTACTTTTGATTGCCTAACTGACACTGGACCTCCTCACAATATGCATGAAGACATTCAGCATTGTCTAAAATCCCATAGGAAAGCACTGAGCACGCACATTAGGTCCCCCCGCCGGCTGACATCGGCACTGGAATCAGGTAAGTGACAGAAAGGCTTTTAGCACTTCCAGCAACACAGGGAGGGAGTGTTTAAACAACTTAGTTTTCCTAGCCCTGTAGTTTCACTTTAAGGTCCTCTTGATTCTTCATATGTGTTATTCGTTAGGCGCATTTATAGATTTAGATGTTTCCATAATAGAGATGCTCTTTCATTGATCATTCTTCTTTCTTTCTTTATATACTTTAACTTCCAATGGGGCATTTAATAATGTCATCATTCGTGTAAATGTTAACTGTGTGCTAGTCTTAAGCTAAAATCCTACTGAACAAATACCAGGTAACTATAAAACTAGCAATTTGTTAAATATTTTATATATAGTTATTTATTTTATAAACAATCATGTAGTACTGTCAAAATTGAGTGCACTAGTCTGTCTACTATATTAGCAGAATGCCATGTTTTTCTGTTTTAAACTTTTCAATATTGTTTTATTTATTGGTTTGACTTTGAACAAAAAAAATGTTTAATTCAAATACATTACAATATATGTTAGAGAGAAAGATGAAGTACATTATGTAAAGAAAAATATTACACTAACTTGAAAAAAAGGCAGTGAAAGAAAGTGAAGAATAGAGAGATAATGGAAAAATGTTAACAGGATTCAAATTAATGCTGGTAATAGTGATGTCGCGAACCGTCCGCGAACTTGCCGCGAACGGTTCGTGGCGAACACTGGTCAGCTGACACATCCCTGCCAATCTCCGGCAGACCCTCCCTCCCAGACCCTCCCAACTCCTGGACAGCATCCATGTTGAAGCTGCCTTCAACATGGATGCTGTCCAGGAAGTAGGAGGGTCTGGGAGGGAGGGTCTGCCGGAGATCGGCAGGGATGTGTCAGCTGACCGGAGTTCGCCACGAACGGTTCGCGGCAAGTTCGCGGACGGTTCGCAACATCACTAGCTGGTAATAAGAAAACAACCATTTAATCAGAATAACAAAACCTACAAACTTGAAATTTAGAACCAGAGCAGTATGCTGAAACAGGGACAAATTGTACTTCATTATGTAATGGCCGTAGTAGTCCCAGTTGTGATAGGAGCACTCGGGGCTGCGGCCCCCAATTGGGGAAATGACTTCAACAGATTCCAAGTGGGAGATCACTGTTCAGAAGAGTGCAGATCTAAGAACAGCTATGAAACTGCGCAGGACCCTCAGATTACCAGGCAGGCCGGAGAATGAGGAATAAATATACAAACCAGGAGGAGAGAGAAAATCAATTATTATGAATTATATATGTATATACATATATAGTCATGAGAAAAAGAAAGTACACCCTCTTTGAATTCTAAGGTTTTACATGTCAGGACATAATTACGATCATCTGTTCCTTAGCAGGTATTAAAATTAGGTAAATACAACCTCAGATGATCAACAACA
>OW240914.1:145034957-145097766 GCA_933207985.1 Pelobates cultripes | reverse complement strand
TGTTAATGTAGATGATGCAAATACTGGAAAAATACCAGAACAACAAGATGATGAGCAACCTTCCACATCATCACACTCTGTCTACCTTGAGAAGACTATTGACCCAGAAGAATCAAATGACGAAGAAGAAGAAAGAGAGGAACTGCAGCAGGAGGAACAATCTACTTCTTTGGCAATACTGGATTTGTCGGATCCAGCTAATTGGCCAGCTGTTCTCACCACCTCACTAAGGGATTCTCTTGTCAGGAAAGGGCCTGCAAAGCAAAAAACTAACTTCATTTTCCCCAAAGATGCAGCGAATAGACGTTTCACTAAAGCAAATTACAAGCGACGGCTGCCAAACGGAGAAGAAACCGTTAGAAATTGGCTTGTTTATTCTGTCAAATTGAACAAAGTATTTTGTTTTTGTTGTAAGCTATTTGCAACTAAAGTCACTACAAGTTTGACACGTGGAGGTTATAATGACTGGAAAAACTTATCTCAAAATCTTTCCATTCATGAAAAGTCTAACTCTCATCTTGTCGCTATAAGAGACTGGAATAAACTCTCGAGAAGATTTGGTTGTGGAAAAACGATAGATGCAGCTTCCCAGAGATTGTTGGCAAATGAAACACAACATTGGCAAGATGTTGTTAAGCGCCTTATAGGCATAGTAAAATATCTTGGTCGCCAGTGCTTGGCTTTCCGAGGTAGCAGAGATACATTATACAGTGACAATAATGGGAATTATCTGCAACTTGTGGAAATGCTGGCCACATTCGACACCGTTATGCAGGAACATCTGAAGAGAATAAAAAATAAGGACATTTTCCAACATTATTTGGGGAAAGACATTCAAAACGAACTCATCAGCCTTATAGCGAAAGAAATCACAAAACACATTCTGCAGTTGTTGAAAAATGCAAAGTATTATTCTATAATACTTGATTGCACACCAGACATTACATTAATTGAACAAATGACTATAATTGTTCGATTTGTGTCCATCAAGGAAGGCGAGTCTCCAACTGCTGAACCAGAGATCTGTATAGATGAAAAATTTCTAGGTTTTATCCAAATCCAAAGTTCAACTGGAGAAGGTTTAACTGAGGCAATTTTGTCTGAACTTGAAAAACTTAAGATCCCAGTTGGTGATATGAGAGGACAAGGATACGATAATGGATCCAATATGAAGGGCAAACACCAAGGTGTTCAGAAAAGAATCCTGGATTTAAACTCACGTGCCTTTTATATTCCCTGCAGCGCTCATACATTAAATCTAGTTGTGAATGATGCAGCCATGTCATGCAGGGATGCTGCAACCTTCTTTTCTATTGTACAGAAAATCTATGTGTTTTTGTCAGGATCCACAGTTCGGTGGAATGTCTTGAAGAAGCACATTGGCAGACTTACGCTTAAACCTTTGTCTGACACCAGATGGTCTTCAAGAATAGATGCTATTCGTCCATTTAGGTTCCAGGTTGGAGAAATTTTTGATGCTCTCTCTGAAATTTCAAGAGAGAACTCTCACACGGCAATGGCACAGTCTGATGCTGAATCTCTTTCAAAAGAACTGAATAACTTTAAATTTTTGTGTCTTATTGTGTTGTGGTACAACATCTTAAATAGAATAAACTTTGTTAGCAAACTTCTCCAAAGTAGAAGTATGTATCTCCCAGATGTTATAGATATTCTGGAATCCACAACCAATTATTTGAAGAATTATCGTTCTGATAAAGGGTTTGAAGATTTACTGGAAGAGGCAAAAGACCTGTCATTAGAAATGGAAATAGATCCTGTGTTTCCTCCTTTTGTGCGACAAACTAAAAAAAAAAGGATGTTTTGTTATGAAGCACCGGATGATCCGATTTGTGATCCTGCAAAAAAATTTAAAATTGAGTGCTTTTACAGCATTTTGGATGTATGTATTAATTCTCTTGATGAGAGATTTGGGCAAATTAAGCACCACAGCAAGCACTTCCAGTTTCTTTATAATATACAAAAACTTAAAGATGTACCAAGGGAAGCAGTTATGGAGTACTGTATAGACTTGCAGAATATTTTGACTGATGATAAATCAGGAGATGCTGACCTGGATGGAGCACAACTTTGTGAGGAACTTACAATATTGGCTCCTATCTTGAGGCCTACAATGACACCCAGTCAGATTCTAGCATATGCACTTAAAAATGGCTTTGCTCCCAATGTGTCTATTGCCCTTCGCATATTGTTGACATTGCCGATATCTGTAGCCTCTGGGGAGCGAAGCTTTTCAAAGCTGAAGTTAATAAAGAATTATCTTCGGTCCTCTATGTCTCAAGAGAGATTGGTAGGACTTGCAATGATTTCCATTGAAAATCAGATTGCAAAAGAGATTGACTTTAAAACTCTGCTTCATGATTTTGTAACTGCGAAAGCAAGAAGGGTTAAGTTTTTGTAGGCTACCATTCTCACTTTGTTTGTGTGCAATATCTGTTAAAGCACTTTACACTTTAGGTGAATTTGCACTTGCAGAAACCTAAAGCGTACAGTTTTATTTATTATATAAAAGTTTTTATAGTATTTATATATGTTTGTTTTAAAGCACCTTGATACTAGTTGCACTACGTCATGCAGTTTGAGTAATAGTTACTGCAGTTTACAGGCAGTTGAATGCATTGTTATTTATTTTTGTTTTTGTTGAATAAATGTTAGTAAAATACACTTTACAAAACCACAAATTTGTTCTTATTTTTCTCAAAAAAAACAACAAAAAATGTATATGGGGAGGCAAAATGCTCCTTCGCCTGTGTAGACAAAATTCCTTGCACCGGCCCTGGCTATGATGTGTGTGCTAGTGGGATGTGTGTGAGAGTGCTGCGGTGATGTGTGTGTGAGAGTGCTGGGAGTGTGAAAGTGCTGTGTGTGAAAGTGCTATGATGTGTGTGAAAGTGCTATGATGTGTGTGAGAGTGCTATGATGTGTGTGAGAGTGCTGCGTGTGATGTGTGTGAGAGTGCTATGATGTGTGAGAGTGCTGCGCTGTGTGTGAGAGTGCTGTGTGTGAGTGTTGTGTGTTGTGAGTGCTGGGTGTGATAGTGCTGTGTGTGATGTGTGTGAGAGTTCTGCGTGTGATGTGTGTGAGAGTGCTGAGTGTGAAAGTGCTGTGTGTGAGAGTGCTATGATGTGTGTGAGAGTGCTGTGTGTGAAAGTGCTATGATGTGTGTGAAAGTGCTATGATGTGTGTGAGTGCTGCGTGTGATGTGTGTGAGAGTGCTGAGTGTGAGAGTGCTATGATGTGTGTGAGAGTGCTGAGTGTGAGAGTGCTGGGTGTGATGTGTGTGAGAGTGTTGTGTGAGTGCTGAGAATGCTGAGTGTGATAGTGCTGTGTATAAATGTTGTGTGTTGGGGGGTAAATAAACAAATAAAAAATTAAGTGGGGGTAAATATATAAAAAAAATAAATAAAAACTAAGCAAAAAAAAAAACTAAACCCCCCCCCTCCCTTCTTACCTTTAGCCTGGGAGGGGGGGACAGGCACGTGGTAGCTGGGAGGGGGGGCACCGGCACTCACACACCATCCCTGGTGGTCCAGTGGTGAGTGAACTGTCTCGCGAGATCGGGGCGTTGCCATGGCAACGCTCCGGATCTCGCGAGAGAAACCCGGCGGAGCTGCAAGACAGAGCTCCGCCGGGTCCTCTCCCTCCCTCCCCAGCCGCAGGTCTATTTAAATGGGCCGGTGAGGGAGATCTTTGATCTCCCCATCGGCACTCCATGGAAGACAGCGGGGCCGGCGCTAGGAGAGTGCCGGCCCTGCATAGACCGGAAGGGGAGATCCTGGGACCTCCCCTGCCGGCCTCGGCCCCACGGCCACCGCGGCCCACCGGGCATTTGCCCGGTGTGCCCGATGGCCAGTCCGGGCCTGGATTGAGTAGTCTAGATATAAAAGCCCTGCCCCGCGGGATAATTTTCATGGCAAAGTTGAGACTGTATGATTACAAGATCCCACAGAGAGATATAGATCAATGCTGGATAGGATGTGCACAATCTTATCTCTAGGCAAACTGGCTTGCATATTAACAGAATCTAGTGTGATACCCAGGAAATGTATCAACGTGTCGAGTCCTTCTGTCTTTTTTTAGGGGAAATGGGGACCCCCAGGTATTGGAAAAGCTGGATTGTGGCTCTCAGGCTACTGGGTGGAAATAAGTTACTCTCAATAGTCAATAAGTCCTCTAAATAGTAAATAACTGTGGGGCATCTACAGACTTTGAGCAGTAGCCAGCATAAAGTTTCAGCGAAGGTATAGAAAAGTCTGGGGCTAATTTTTGCACCAAAAGTGAGACAAGCAAAAATTTGTAAGAACCCTGCCACTTAACATCGTGTAGATGCCACAAAGAAGGATGGATTGAGAGGAGCTTGAAGGCCTCATGGGAGGTAGTGTCTTATAGCTGGCTAATTAGATATCTGCTTCAGGTGGACTGAGATTGACAGGAGCAGCCACAGGTAAAGTCCAGCCCCCTAGTTCTGGAGACATGTAATAAGTCAGCAAAACAAGTCACATTGAGGCCATGTAGGGTTTGGGAAACAATTAATTTGTCTTTGGCTGGTGCTATTCAAGCACTGTCCCTGCTGTGTACCTTCATGGATTGTAGGGGAGATCAGAGATCCGGTCCGCAGTCACATTGCTGGGAGGGGAGAGAGGACCCGGGAGGTGAGCCTGCAGCTAGGGGGCTGGACTTTACCTGTGGTCCTCCTCTCACGAGCTTGTAAGAGTAAACTCTAGCCCCATGATCTGCAGGCTACAGTTCACTCACATCTAAAACCCCCAGGGATTCACCACGAGGACCACCAGGGATTAAGACATGATTCCCTTCCCAGGCAAAGGTGGGAAGGGGGAACATAAAGTTTATGATTTAAATCAGGGGTGATGTTTTGGACTACATCTCCCATAATGCTCTTAGGGCTAGCAAGGAGGGGAGATGTAGTCCAAAACATCTGGAGGGCTGCAGATTGCCCACTTCTGATTTAAATAATAATAAAAAAAAACAGATATATTTGATTTAGGCTACACACTAATCCCTCCACACACACACAAAACTGCCCCCCACATACACACTGCTCATCCACAAACACTCCGTCCCTCCACACACACTGCCCCTCACTCACACACACACTTCCCCCTCACACACACACACACTGCCCCCACACACACACTGCCCCCTCACACACTACACACACACTGCCCCTCCACACACATGCACACAGCCCCTTCACCCACACATACACTGCCCCTCCACACACACACACATACTGCCCCCTAACAAACACTACCCCCTCACACACACACTGCCCCCTCACATACACACACTGTCACTCACACAAACTGCCCCTCACACACACACATCGAACCCCTCACACACACAGTGCATCCCTCACACACACACATTGCACCCCTCACACACACATTGCACCCCTCACACACGCCCCCATACACACACTGCCCCCTCACACTGTCCCACTCACGCACATGCACTGCACCCCTCACACACACACTACCCCTCACACACACTGCACTCCTCACACACACACTGTCCCCATACACACACTACCCCCCACACACTGCGCCCCTCACACACAGACATCCTGCCCCATACACATACTGCACCCCTCACACACATACTGACCCCATACACACACTGCACCTCTCTCTCACACACACACACATACACACTGTACACCTACACACACACTGCACCCCTCACATACACAATGCACCCCTCACACACACACTTCACCCCACACACACACTGTACTCCTCACACAAACTGCACCCTTCACACACAAACTTTTCCACTCACGCACATTGTGTCTCTCTCACACCTCACCCCTCACACACTACGGGCCCTATCTCCTAATACAGCCCCTATCCTGGCAGGACCCATATAAGTTATCAAACTGTTCTTAAACGGTTTGACTACTTACTCAGGAAGGGCACCACAACACTAATCAGGCAATAATAGCATCTAAAGACACAATAAAAACAATTTTAATACAAAACTGGAGGCTTCATGTTTTCTTTATCTTTCTTTACTAAAACCACCCAGCAACAAACAAAAGGTTGTAAAACAAAACAAACAAAACAAAACAAAACAAAAACAAACAACCAATAAAAAATATGAGAACTGTACAAGCCCTCCTGCATCCTCTTTCTTTGCTGCTGTCACTCAGTTGGGTCTGCCCAATTCACTAGACTTAAACATATTTTCTATACCATATATATTGTCTTTGCACTGTCCGCATATATATTGTTTGCCTGTCCTTTGTTTTTTCCCATCAGTTCTTCCTACGTCTTAAATACTTAACTAACCACATTCTTACCCTTCCTAGGACTGGGTGTTTTGCTGTTATTGTGCCTTTTTACCCTGCTCTCTTCCTTCCTTTACTCTGTCTGTTGCCCTCACTGTGGCCCTCTCAGCCTCACTCAGATTTACCACATTTTGACCGCAATATTTATCTTGCGCTTACCCTCCCCTCTGCACTCATGGCCAAGCTACACTAATCCCAGGTGGTCTCAACAATGATTTTGAGATGTGCCATTTTATTTAGCAAATTTACTCCATCTGTCCTTTTAAATAATATCCCCCTTTTAAAAAAAAATAAAATTAGTCTGTTTTAGACTTTTTTCAATGATAGTTTTATATATATATATATATATATATATATATATATATATATATATATCATTTTATTATATTTCTAGATATATATATTGTCTTTGAAGGTTCTTCAACAATAGGGACATATCATCTATGGGAGTTATTTTTATCCTTAACAAAAAGATTGGGAATGAATATTGATCATTGAATATATGCACTTTATGTACACCAATGTGAATGTAATTGAGAATGTCAACAATTTAAGTAAGGAATAATCCAACCCTATCCCAGATTTTTACAAAAATCTTTAATTGTATAAAATTCACTCTAGTTGATTTTAGTATTCTTTAATTAAAATTGATAAATAGGACCAACATAATCAATATGGATAAAATTCATATCAAATATATTTATTGTGGACATTGTCAATGACAGACAAATTATATGTAAAGGTATGAAAATGTATTGATATGTTTTTTTCGTTTGTTTATTTTCCCTCATTTTATAACTATGTGCCGAGTGTGATTGTCCCCAACAAGGGAGCACAGGCAAGGTGTGTATTAATTTGATTGCAAGACTGCCCCTATTGGGGATGGGAATTGACGAACGGACTTGTTCCGTCGCGTCACTTCCGGTTATTACTTCAGGGTATGTGCCCACAAGCAAAATGGCGATGGCGAATGCGGAAGTGACGTGGATAGCAACACCACGTCACCCCAAATTATCTTAATGGACAGAAGGTGAGGAAACTGACCTCACAGTAAACGGACACCGGATTGGAGGACATGATTGAAAGACTGCCCATTAGAAAAAAACTGCACATTTAAAGAGCAGCAAGATGACAGCAACACTTCTGATTGAAAAAGCCCACTGAATGTGGGCAAAACATGTCTCGGAGCCAGAGCCAACTACTGGGACATTCATACTTTATATATTAGCAATTGGACACTTTGATTTTATCCTCTCTTTTTTTTTTGGTTTTATATTTAAAGTGGCAATAAATTTATACTTTCTATATTAAGTCCCTTTGCTTTTCATTCTCTCTTGCTGCTAAAGAAGGACAGGTGCCCCCCCTAAAGTCACCCAGGTCTACTATCCAGAGCCAGGTTTTCTTTGGCTCAGAAAAAGGTGAGCATAATCATAACCACTGTGATTTTCATTTATGCTGAAACATAGTACACTAGGAAGTCTCCTTTTTTGTTTTTCTCTTGAGGAAACTCACTGCAGCCAAAGGGTGCAGTGTATCCATATGACACTACTGTGGAAGCGATTTGAGCCTGTCCTTTTGAGGCTCTAATCCATGTGAGTTTGACTATTATAAACATCACGAAAATACATCATCATTTGTGGAAATTCACCATATTGTGTTCTATTCTTCTGTTTCTTTATATCTACCAATATACTGAGCTTTAACCCTATTATAAGGGTAAGTGTATACCTTTAGCGCTCCACTCAGTTGATTAGTAGAGTCTGGATGGTATATCCAGACTACACTAAACTCACTCTGGTTCCAAGCTACACTGCACGCTCCAAACTTCTGGAGCATGCTGTCTTCTGCCTCTTCCATGTGGAATCTCTGCAATCACTTCCACGTATTTTCATCAGTCTCCATTTGTTCACAGGATCATCTGCAACCTACCTTACAGTCCTATAATGGTGAGCCTTGTTTTGTTTTTTCTTCTTGGAGTTTTGACCTCATGCATTAGTTTATTTGTGTATCATAGGGTGACCCTCTTATGGTTGTCTCCATATATTGTATATATGGAATATATTATATATATTGGATCTAATGAAGGACATTTACCGGTTTTGCTTTACTTGGAACATTGACATTTGGGCAGATCACCTTCCCAACCTGATGGCTGATTGATTCTCCTGTCACTGGCTATACTCCACCAACTTTAAGCTGGACCCCTCGGTCTTCCAGTGGCTGGACCATCCCAGGGACCCTCTGTGCATGGGCCTGAGCCATCAGATGGACTGCTACTTCAGCTTGCTTCCCTAGCAATGGACACCTTTTTCCAAACATGGCTGAAGCTGGGAACCTATGTTTTCCCACCGTTTGCAATGATTCCTCAGGCTAGCCATCTCTTGAAGAACAGAAAGTTTAGATCGTGTTTGTTATTACACTGTGGTGATCTCAGCCCTGGTTTTTGGGTCTCCTGGAAATGTCAGTGGCAGACCCCCTGACTCTTCTGCATTGTGCGTCTCAAGCTGGGAACTCACATCCATTGCAATTGCAAGATTATATGTATACACAAATATGGGATACAGTTCAGTCACTATAACAAAGAAAAGGAAAAGAACATATTGATGTATTGTAATACAAAGTGAATGCAGTTGTTAATGATTACGCTCACAAGATGTAAGATCAAGCAGCGCCTTAAGGCCCTCCAAAGGCTATAATGATCCATTCCCTTCCTTTGGCTGGAATTAGTAACCATTCAAGGAACATGAATCTCAATAGATGAAGTCAGGAACAAATAAAATGTATTTAGGCAATAATAAGCCTCCAATAGTAATAAAGATAAAAGCAATAATAAGTAAAAGTTAAATATACAGATCCAACGCATTTCTTCCATACAAGGTGGACTTTCTCATGGATATAAATAAACAAATAGTACAATGCAGTGTAATTAATAAACCTAGAGCCCCAAAGGTCTTTTATATAGTTCTAAGAGTCTTCCTAAAGGTCCGGTGTCTGGTCTCCAATGAGCTCCCTTCCTTCAGACAGGGAACCTCCTCATAGGATGCTTGCTCTGTTGTTCAGTGCTCCATTTTATCATCTTGATTTTCCCACCGATTGTAGAGTGAAAGCCGCTTGCGTTCCAAATGTCTGTGGCATGCGTTTCACAAGCCGTTCCCGATTCTATTCGGAAGTTCATGGATGCCGCTTGCATTCCATCGCCATAGTGATTGCATTCCGAAGTCTCTTAACCCCGCTCATGTGGGCTGGTAATAAGCAAGACCGTATATCTTAAATGACAGGGTGATACAGTAGTCATGCATTACAGTATATGATCTCATGAGGTTGATAATACATTTGCTATATCAATGAGGAAAAATTCCTCCATCATAACAGTAACCCTCTAATATTCCTCACAATTTGGAACATGTGTGTGGAAAAAAGAATATTAATTGAGTGTGTATTTTAAACCACCCATTTTAAAATATTTTATACTTGCTCTAGTCTTGTTAGACATCAGCATTTTTACTGGTGTAGTGCATATACACAAACATATACAGTTTATATGTATTGATATAGATCCAATGTGTTATTATTTCAAGTGCACTTGGAGGAGCATGAAATCAGACACCAGACACCTGTTGGTATTCAAAATAAGCCTCTGACCTTTATTTTGTCAGTTGTGTTTTTATACATTAAAAAGTAAGTGCTTACGTGCAAATACTCATAGGACAGTAGTAGGAAGGGAGTGAAAGGGTGAAAGGGGTACAGATAAGACATAGGGATGAACGTCATGTACATATAACAGTTTTCGAGAAAGAGAAAGAACAGACTAATTTAGGAGATACTGCTCAGGTGGGGGTTATCTGCTCCCGGAACTGTATATATATGGTCTTAAGTGTCGTTTTAAGCATTAAGCATTTCCTGAGTCCAAGTTAGCCAATTTTAATATAGGATATCTAAAATGACAACTCTAAGCTTGAACCTTGGAATCAAAGTAAATTCTATCACAGTATCTGCTCAGTAAAGAATGTTTAGACCTAGGACGTGGTTGTGTATTTATAAATACTACTACTCTGGCAGTGCAGTGACCTGCATATTCAACTACTTGAACTTACTATCTTTCCCACATGTGCAGCTGCTGAGTTTACTATTATTATGAACATAGAGATGTTTCAAGATTTTGCTGTCATTTACCCTTAGGTGCTGAGAGATGTATCTTAGACCGTCTCTGCATTGTATACACAGATTTAAACATGCTTGCAGTATGCATTTTTATCTCTCCATTGATTTTAGTCTAGGATTTTTGCGACTCAACTTGTGGACACTGTATCATAACTGCAGTTACATGCAGTGCTTAAGTATTCACTGTAGTTGGCCACATTCATGATTCACACATTGTAATATGATGATACAAATAGATGGATGGGGGGCGGGGTCAGACCCTTGAGCTGGCCAGCAGCCATTTTCGATAGCTCCTGTCCCAGGACCCTAAGAATGCCCAAAATAAAGCAAACTACCCATGATTTTACCCGTTTGCTCGACAGAACCAAGCAGAGGAATATCTCTGCTTTCAAACGATGTCCGCCCAACACTGATAACACCTCGGGCCTACATCCCGCACTAACAATGGCAGACCCTGATCTGGCTGGAGAGTCTGGAGGAATACACCATGCTCCAACAGGGACATCCTGACTGCCAAATTGCAACACTGATGAGGAGCCGTAGCTACCTCGAGATGGCATATGCCTCGGCCCCGCTCCCCTCCTGGGCCGGTGGGGATTATCCCGGCCAACCGCTTTTTACTCTCACTACTCACTTGGCTGGCCCTGCAAATATCATGCGCCTGACCGCCTCACCCTGCATGGAACGCACACCTTACCCTGAGAAACCTCCATGCTACACTGGCACCTGAAGGACGAGGGGGCTGCGGGGGCGTTGCACATGACCCGTTGGTCATGGCTCCGGGACTGTGCCCTGCTGGGATTGTGAAGCCATCACCTCTAGGTTTTGAGGGGGACCTGGAGGTAAATGTCCCCAATGCTGTGCGCCCTGGGGTACTGGGAAGCGGAAGCCTCAAGCAGACCGGTAGCTGAGAGGATAGTCGACACCAACCCTGAGTGGCCGGAGATGGGAGAGACAAATGACGACCTTCATCCTAACCTGCTGGGGCACATGGGGTGCAGTGGGGGTGCAGGAGACGGTCAATGCATGGACTCTAGACGGGGGATCCTGTGGACTGTTAAATACCTGAGTGCCTGCTGCGCTATGGAACTCTCGGCTGGAGGCCTGGCACGGCCTGGAGAACTGCTGGCAGATGGCTGGTGGCCCTGTGGTTGCCCGCAGGGGTGCCTGTGGCTGGCCCTCTACTTGTGTGTGTCCCACCCGCTGCCCCTCTGCATTCTACGGGACAGGGCACAAGCATGGGGGAAGAACATTATACATATCACCTTAGTATTTGACTTAAATACCCTATCCCACTTTTAATTTGGTGTGATATAACGCCTGGAGATGCGTGCATTGCAACAGACCCAAGGGAGCCCAGAGATAAATCTACTCAGAAGCTCACGCGAGGGCCTCCACATAATCCCTACATTCCTTTTCTGACTCCATCGAGAGTTTTGATATTTACTTTTTAATAATTTTTATTCTTATTATTTTTTCACTTAGATACCCATACATACCTAGGCTATGTTTCCAGAGGCTGGCTTATGCTATTAGCTTTCGGTATTCTATGCAGAAATAGGATTTATGTTAAGACACTTAATTAGGATGTTATCTCAATCTATGCTATCATTGACCAGCTAACTTGGCTTAACAATGCATTAAATCGTAGCGTTAGATTGCGAGGGAATACGCAGTCTTACCATTACTCAAATAATTTTGACACATATGGCTAACATAACTTATATAATGCCATACCATCTTGACACCTACACACAACTAGGCTAAGTCTAAAGATGATGGCTTATGCTACTTTTCCTCTGTATCATAAGCAGAAACTGGAGATATGTTGTTACGCCTGCCTATTCCGTTTTATCACTTTAAGTACTACCTATGATATGTGTACTTGCTTCTCCTGTGTGTCTACCACTAAGAATGCTCTTTATGTCTTATGATAATTCTGTTTTAAAAACAACCAACTGTAAGCAACCATTATTGATCATTTTCTTGTTGCCTATGAGCTTGTATTAATAAACATTGACCTTGAATAAAAAACAACAAATAGATGAATGAAGGCAGATATTGTAGGTGTTCAAGTGCTCTGTTGGGATGGAATCTGCCCTTGAAAGAAGTGATGTCAATAAGAGAAAGTTGCTTAAGAGAAAATGAGTTACCACTTAATATGAAAAAATAATCATAGAGAGGCCGGGTTGATGTCCTCAGAACATCTCTCTAAATGAAGGAAGCAGAGCAGGATTAATCAATAGATGACTCTCCTAGGGCCAAGGAGTTAGACACAGGCCCTGCAGTCGTGAACGTTCTTGGCCTTTTAACCATCCGTATGTGAAGAATGAAGAGGAAGCCCCAAACTGGTAACTTGGCTATTGCCCTGTGGGATCCTAATCCTTCTCTTGAAGGGAAGTCCTTGTGAAAACCACACACCTTTAGTTTTGGTTAATGAATTATCTTTATGGAGTACACTTCTTATAGATTCTGTGGATTCCTGCTAAAATATGAAATATTTTGCATATTAAAACTGTTATGTTATTTAAAAAACTATGATACAACTCCAGTTTTAATTCCAAGTTGCAACACTAGAAAATGTAGACAGGTCCAAGGGAGAATGCATTTTTTTTTTAAAATTCTTTATTTTTTGTAGTGCAGGTGGTTACAGGGTATTAACAGACGCCGCAACAGCGTATTTCATGATTCACAAATGTTAGACTGTGGCATGAAAATTCGCATCATTTTTATATGTTTTGCAAGCTTAACTAAACAGTTATTTCGTCAGATTAAAGAAATTAAAGAAAATAGAGATGATAGATGCTTAACATAGCTAGGTCGGTGATGTTAGTGTAGGTGCAATGTAGTGACACGTTTTGTAGTATAGCATTAGCTGGTTACTATGTGGTATATAAACGTGTTGTGCTCTGTGTGTAGGCTGGTAGGTATTGTATAATGAATAACATTGCTAAAACATTGTAGAGTAACATTGCAATTGTCTCTAGACATGCTTATTGAGTTTTGTGAGATTAATGTCCTGCCTTCATTTGGGTTTTCAGGATTGTGACCAGTTTCCGGTTCAGTTCATTTTAATTAACCGATGCCGGCTCTGTAGGCTGGACAGGTGGGCTGTGGTTGCGGGCAGGTTTGGCACCCCAGTAGGATTCCTTCTTCGGTGGGTCGTGGAGGGGCTCTCCGTTTGTTTCGCCCCCCAGCAAAAATCTGTGCTGCGTCTTGGTGAGCGTCGCTGCAGACAGTGTGTATCTGTAAGTGTGGGGTTGCTCTCCGATGGTCCAAGATTTCTGGGGCTGCCGGGTGGTGAGCAGGTCGGGCAAGCTTTCGGATCTCTCCCTGGTGCGTGTACCAAGGAACATGGCGTAGTTTCCCGCCAGATAGATCTCCGGCATTGCCCTTGGGACGCCTCTCTGGTGGTCCGAGGGGGGTTTCTGCCCATCTGTCTTCTGGTTGCCGGGCGAATCCAAGCCATTGCTTCTCTCCTTGCCAGCTGGAAACACTGTTCCCGGTTGCGGAGCTTTGTCCAGAGGTTAGTGCAGAGCTTGTCAAGGAACTCTGTTGTATGCTTGGGGGGCTTGATCAGCATGTGAGGCCTGGCATCCGCCATCTTGGGTAGTTTGAGGTGGAGAGGTTCAGGTTGTAGCTTGCGCATTTGCAGGACCACTAGTACCTAGTACCATCGGTGGAGCGATGAGGCCGGGATGACCCCCACCGGCCGGGAGCAGGTCTTTGAACTGTGTCGGCTTGTTCCTGCAGAGGATCGAGCAGGGAGAGCGGCCGCCTCTCTCACACTTTCACCCCCAAGTAGGCCGCAGTAGCTTTGTGGGCTTACTTTGCTTAGTTTGCGTCCGTGAAGCTCTGGATTGAGGCACAGCATATTGTAGGCTGTTTCCAGCTCTCAGATGTCGATTGTTTTGCTTGAAAAGGTTGCTTTTGGGGCAATTTCTGAGATTTATGGTTGGAGCTCACTCTGCTTGCCCCCCGGGAGAATGCATTTTTATGATGTCATCATATGGATCTCTTTTAAAGGACCACTCTATGAAGTGGTCTAGGTGTAGTGACCCTGTAGGTAATTTCACATTGAGAATAGAGTGAAACTTGATTTTCACTCAAATGCTGTTCACACAGCAGCATTTAAATAGTGTAGCATGGCAATTTGTTACGCATGCACACAAATCTCCCAATGTTTCCTTATAGGGAAACATTGGCTTGGCTGAAATCATCTACCTTGATGATCTCAGCCGAAGAGCAGGGGTGCAGAATGGAAACAGTCGCAGAACTAAACTCATCTTTTAAACACTCACAGGTGCGAGGGATGATCTGAAGAAGCAGATTTAAACTATAGCATTAGGAATATGTGTTTGTTTTCCTAACACTATAGTGTTAGGAAAAAAGCCCTTTAAAAGGCCTTTTTTGTAGGCAATCACAATAACTGAGCAAAACAGGTGAGAAGGGATTGGCATTTGGAAACCTTTTAGTAAATGAGAACCATCAGAGAACAAACTAGGACACTGATACATCATGTCTGATGGAGCTGATATGCTTGGACAGATCTTGCCTGAATTTTAGATTTGGATTTGGAAAAATATGTTTAAGATACAAACCAGGGATCAGTTAATATATGGGTCAGAAGCACAGGAAGAACCATAGAAGGATCTTGTCTTCTGGCAGAAACAATGTCAAGTTTGAGGGCACTAAAATACCCAAGCATTGACTGCAGTTTATCTGGTGCTAATAGCTTATTCAATCTGCTTCCACTGTTATCTCCCTAGTAAGGTATGGCAAGGACAAATCGACCATTAATTCAGTGTTTGCTAAGTATAGCTAATTTGTTTTACATGGCGTTTCAATTGAATTATCTCTAGGGAATAATTAAATTAATGTCAATGGAATATAAGATATATGTTTAACTCTACTCAGGGATGCTTATTACAATTACTTATTATTTTATTGATAAACCAACAACATATAATGTAGCACTGTTCAACTGTGTGACTGAAACATGCAAGAAATTGATAAGCATTATAAGTAAATGGAAATTTGAAGTAACTAGAACACAGCATCAACAGTTTTCTGTCTAGAATACATGGGGTATAGCTAATCAAAAGGTGAAAAGGCAATGTGCATTATTATAATAAATTATATATATTTTTTTATTATTATTATTTAAGCACCAGCTTTTTCATCAGTGCTTTATAATGGGTAACTTAATAGGTAGGGTTCAAGAATAACAGTATAATAATTAGACAAACTGGTACTGAATTAAAGAAGAAAAGACTTACAATATAAAGGTGATAATGGGGAGGGAAACAAGGTAACTGGGATTATTTGGATTTCAAGTTAAAGGTAAAGATAAAAACTACAAACTACCACTGATTGGTTATGGAAAATATTGAAATAATTTATATGACAAGTAGTATATGTAGAGTAATAAGGTATAAAAGAATTTAAATTAGACAATGAAAAGGGAAATTGAATAGTAAGAGATAGTCAGGCCAAGTACATTAAACATTTACTAATTAAGTGCAAATAGCAGGGGAAACCGAGACCTGTAAATACTTACATGACATGTAACACCTGAAAAATATTAACTAAAGTATTGCTCAAACCAAACAAGGGTCCACCATATCCTTCAAAATGAAAATAAAATATAACTTAAAGGAACACTATAGGGTCAGGAACACAAACTTTTATTCCTGACCCTATAGTGCTAAACTAACTATTTAGCCCCCCAACCCTCCTTTACCACCCTTAAATATAGTAAAAACTCACCTTATTTCCAGTGCCATGCGTGTCCGTTTGCTCTGGCTCTGCCCCCGATCTGCTTACATGGCTGACAACATGATCTCAGAAAATCACAATGCTTTCCTAAAGGAAAGCATTGGGTTGGCTGGGATTGTCAATTCTGATGATCTCAATCAAGGAGGCAGGGTTGGGGTGGAGCAAAACACCACCCTGGCCACTCAGCATCTGAATCAACGCTCAATGTTCTATGGGCAAAGTTCAGTGTTCTCTGAAACGGCAGTGTTTACATTAAAAAGTCTGCAGGGCCAGACTATTGACACGAGAACAACTACAAGTTGTTCTGGTGACTATATTGTCCCTTTAACTATTAAAATAGCAGGATAATCAGGAGCAATAACATTGTCTGGACTGCATTGTGGGGTGTTAGCAGATTTGGTTTCATCTCCATAGATTAGGTCAAGACAAATATGTTTATTCACTCAGTAATTTATTCTTGTTAACTGAAAAGGCAACTTCACATTTTGACCAAGTGCAGGAAAAAGCAAGATTGCCTTGTTTTGCCTAAAATGTCAAATGACCTGATTCATTTGTAACAGTTCTGCATTTAATGAATAGCCTTCGCAGTTGATGTAGGCAGAGTAACCTCTGCTGATTGCTCCTTTACACTTATATGGAGGGAACATAGAAGGACCTAAACAGAGTTATGTACTAAAGTAAGAATGTAAAGTGAATTTCAAATTTAATGCCCGAGTAGCCAAAGAAAAAGAATAGCTGACAGTTGTTTTTTTTTTTTGGTTTGGCTATTTTGATGTTAAATTAAAAATTCACTGGAAATTCCCATCCTATTAGTGTGATATTAGCAGTGTAATACACACCATAATTTGTCAGAATGAACAAAATCTAGTGAAAATGACTGGAATGGCAACTCTCATATCTTTTTAAAGCTTATTCCAGTCGGAATTCAGCCAGCCCAACTGATTCTGCACCAATCGGCTGTAGGCATTCGGTGTCTGCATTTAAACAGGTGCTTTTCGCATCCGAATCCTTTACGAAGTATAGGATTTTGAATATTCAGAAAGCATAGATTAAAAAAATAAATAAAAAATCAGAGCCAAAGACATCTGGTAGGCAAACAAAAATGTTAAATTTTATTTAGCAGCACTACAGCCAGCAAGCAAATAGTTAAAGGAACACTTTAGTGCTACGAATAAAAAGATGTATTCCAAGCACAAACGTGTTCTTCTGCCCCTGCAGCCCCCCTGGCTCCATCTCCTCCAACATCAGCTGATTGGGGAGACCTAATGCACATGCACAGCGAGTGTTGCACACACTTTAGGTCTTCTCAATAGGAGAGCACTGCCTCCGTGCTTTCGTGTGGTTGGGATTTTCCTTGATGCTGGATGTCCTCATGCAGAGCATGAGGATGTCCAGCATCATTTCACAGAGTCACACTCTGTGAAACTACAGAAAGTGTCTCTAGAGGCAGTTTGAGTTTCTCTAAAACTGCAATGTTTTACATTGCAGGACTAAGGGGGGCAGGGACAGTGCACCCAGACAACTTCAATAATATGAAGTGGTCTGGTTGCCTATATTGTCCCTTCAAATAACTCTTGGCAGAGCAAGGGTTAATCATGTGGTTGCTGGCCAATGCTTGCTAGCCAGCCGTCACATTAATAGTGAAAAAATAACAAATAATGAGCCTATGGTGGTCAATATGAACCCCATGTTACCATGAGGGAAGTTTCTAACATCTCTTTTGATATGTTAGGAATCTAACCATTGTAGTATTTCCTACAAAGAGGTTGTAGATGTAATAATAGTAAAAAACTTTCAATAATGGAGTTTAGCTTATAGTGCAGGGGTAGGCAACCTATGGCACGTGTGCCATGCACGGCACTCGAGGTGCCTTTGCACAGCACTTAAGGCTGCCAAAGCCAAACAGGCTCTGTCCTATCAGGAGTCCTAGTGAAACTTCAGATATCTGTTAATACGAAAAGGTGGTGAAGGAAAATCCTCAATTTTTGCATTGCATCACTCGTGAATGGGAATCCACACTGGAATAGAGCAGCCCGCAGCTGCTGTTTCAGCTCCTGTCCTTGACCTGTACCTGGCCAGCCTGCTCTCCACTGGAACCCAGGGAAGCCACCCACACTGCTAGATATACACAGAAATGCAGAATAACTATCCCCTCATACAAATTATATGAACAGCCCACACACAAACTTACAAAACCATTAACAATCCACATACATGCACACAACCCCACATGCATACTCTCACATGCAATACCCCAAACAGCCCCTCACATACACACACTACCAAACATACAATGTGACATATCCACCCACGCACACAATTCCACAAGCAGCCCCCATACACAGCCCACATTCATAGGTATCATATATGACACCACAAACTACTCATGAACATATACAATATAATAGCTCATATACGCACAAATACAACTATACAAAGCAACTGCAGTATAAATATCACAAGCAGAATTCGGCAACATACACACCTCAATTTAAAAAATATAAGACCGGCACACTATAGGCTATCACAATCTAATTTCGGCACAGTGCTGCTAAAAGGTTGCCTACCACTGTGTGTATACCTACCCTTAGCCTGTTAGAAGCTGTATATCTGTGAGTGTGTTTTAATATTACATCTATAACCTCTTTGTAGGAAATACTATACTATTTGAGTCCTTCTTTGTCACTTGTATTTGTCCTTGTGTATTGTAATGAAGCCACGGAAGGTATCTAAGATATCTATCATCTATATGCGGCTATCAGTTAAATGTCAGTGACCAAGTTTTCTTATTAACTATCATAATTTGATTTCCAACTTACTACACTATTGGACTTTCTCCTTTCGGTTTTGTCTTCCTCATATGTATTATACCGAAAATCAATACATCTAAGGATCAAAACCTATTTGATGATTTGGCCTTTTCATTTGTTCCTGTATGCACTGGTCATATAATTATACTCTTTGTTTAAATAAGTGCATCCTGGTATTCTCTTCTTTTTTTTTTTTGAAGGGTGGAACAAGTCTGTTTAATGCAAGCCAGCACTCACATTTTTTTTTAAACTTCTTTATTTGCAGTGTGCAGGTAAGTACAATGTTTTGGCTATTGGTAGTGGGTAGATGAGGAATAGAGATACTTTGGGTTTTAGGGGGAGTTGGGTCTCTGTCATCCCCGTGATCCGGGTCATAATCCTTTGCCAATCAGTGTGGATGACTGGGCATTGCCACCAGATATGTCCCGGGGTGCCTCCTGGTTGGTGGCATCTCCAGCATGAGTCTGGGAGGTAAGGGAATAGTGGGACTTAAGTGGGACGGGGTGTAATGCCATCTGGCGATTCGTTTGTAATTGTGTTCGTGCGTGGCGTTGCTAATTGAGGAGTGGAATATGTTGGCGAAGATATGTTTGCATTCTGAGTCTGAGAAGGAAATGTAGAGTTCTTTCTCCCAATGGGATAGGAAAGGTGGTTTGGGGTGACATGTGTCGTTTTGGAGTAGGGTATAGAATGTTGATATATGTTTCGACTTGAGGCCTATGCTGTCGCAGTGGTTTTCAAATGTGGTTAGGGCTCTAGTGTCGTTGATATGAAGTGTGTGAGCTGGTTAACGTTGAAGAGTAGTAAGGTATGGGTGTCGTATTGGATATGATCTCCTCTGGTGGTTTGATCCCCTGGGGGTTGAGTAGGGTTACCAGTCTGAGGTAGCTGGATGTGTGTATATTTTTGAATGTAGATGCGTTCATGCCAGGTCGGAATAGTGGGTTGTGGGTTAGTGGGTATAGTGGGGATGGGTGGGGTGAGATACTTGGTAGCGATTTAATTTGATGACATGTTCGCAGCGTCAGGACAATGGTTGGGTGGAGGTTGTGGGGAGTGCCAAGAAAGGCCTTGCCCTTGTCATGCCAAGGTATGGAATGTATGGGTACTGGGAGGCAGAGTGACTCGAGTTGTACCCAATGTTTTTGATTGTTAGGTATCGTCCATTCATAAATCCTTGCGAGAACTACGGCTTTTTGGTAGTACTCAATGTTGGGTAGGCCTAGTCCTCCATGGTGTTTATGTGTTGTTAGTAGTTTGTATGACAGTCTGGGGTGCTTATGTGCCCATGTGAAGGTGTTGAGGGTGCGTCTCAGGGCGGTGAAAAATGTTTTTGGGTAGGGCGATGGGGAGGGTTTGTAGTAAGTAGAAAATTTTGGGAAGGGTGTTCATCTTTAGGATGTGTATGTTGCTAAGCCATCCGAAGATTGGCTTATTCCACCTGGTGAGGTCTTTTGTGAGAGATTGTAACAAGGGTGGGAAGTGTAGACTGTAGAGTTTGAATAGGTCATTAGGTATTTGAACCCCCAGGTAGGTTACTGCCTCATCCGCCCAGCGGAACTGGAACCCCCTCTGCAGGGATATTTTCGTCTCCCGATACACCTTGAGTGGCAACATTTCACTCTTTGTGAAGTTTACTTTAAAGTTGGATACTTTTGCATAGCTGTCGATATCTCGGACTAGGGCTGGTAGAGAGACTGTGGGGTTCATTATTGAGAATACTAGATCATCGGCAAATGCTGCCACCTTGAATTCTCTGTTATTTACCTATATTCCCTGGATATCCGAGTTGTCTCGGATACCCTGCAGGAAAGGCTCCATCACTAGAACTAAGAGGAGAGGGGGATCCCCTGTCTCAAGCCGTTTCTGATATTGAAGGGTTGTGATAGTTGACAGTTAACACAGACTTTTGCAGTGGGGTTGGAATAAAGTGCTTTTATCCACTTGAGTCAGGTGCGTCCAAATCCCATGTACTCTAGGGTCGTCAGGAGAAGGGACCAGTCCACCCTGTCAAAGGCCTTCTCCGCTTTAATAGAGATTAGCAGGCTCTCTGAAGCGGATAGCCCTGAGAGGTGGATGAGGTTTAGCATTTTCATGGTGTTATTTTTAGCTTCACGTGTTGGGACAAAGCCCACCTGGTCAGGGTGGACTAGCCCCTGTAGAAGTGGACGGACGTGGTTGGTCAGGATCTTGGTGAACATTTTTAGATCCACATTAATTAGGGAGATTGGCCTGTAGCTCCCACAGCTTAGGGGATCTTTACCTGGTTTGGGAATCAGCGTGATGTGTGCTTCTAGGGTTGAGTCTGGGAGTTTGGCTGTCTGTTTGAGGGAGTTGTAAGCTGCCGTGAAGGGCTGTGAGAGTAGGCTCGCAAAGGATTTGTAGTATGGGACTGTGAAGCCATCTGGGCCTGGGCTTTTTCTCATTGGGAGAAGTTGTACTCCTTGGCCGATATGGGTTCGTCTAGCGCTTGCTGGATGTTTGTAGGGAGTGTTTGTGCTAGACGAGCTGAGAGGAACTGTTTGATCTCCTCTTTGTCAGGGGGTGTTTGTCCTAGGTTATAAAGACTGGAATAGAAATCCCGGAAGGCATTCAAAATGTCTGGCAGTTTATGGGTTGTGTCACCTGATTCTGTTTTGATTCTTGATATAAATGTGGTTTGTCTAGTGTCTTGTAGCATTTTTGCTAGTAAGCTTCCACACTTGCCACTATTAGCGTAATAGTTGTGTTTGGAAAGGGAGAATTTACGTTTAATGTGTATGTTGAGGAGTTGCTGTAGCGATGATCTGTACTGTGTCAGTCGTTTATATGTATCGAAGGTGTTGGACCTTTTGTGTTCCTCCTCTAGGGATCGGATG
This sequence comes from Pelobates cultripes, assembly GCA_933207985.1. Classification (NCBI taxonomy): domain Eukaryota; kingdom Metazoa; phylum Chordata; class Amphibia; order Anura; family Pelobatidae; genus Pelobates; species Pelobates cultripes. The sequence goes on along the minus strand of OW240914.1, from coordinate 145,075,834 downwards.
GAGTTAGTGAGGGAACGAGTTTGAGCTTCTCTGTCTTTTTTCATTTTGGAGGATAAGGCTATAAGTAGCCCATTGATTACAGGTTTGTGCGCCTCCCAGGTAGTTGTAGGTGTGATCTCTGGGGAGGTATTTTCTGTGAAGTAATGTTGGAGGGCCTCTGATACTGTGGAAATTAGAGTCGGGTTATTTAGCATTTCATTGTTAAACTTCCACTGGAAGGAGTGTATTGGAAGAGAGGGTATTTGAACGGCAAGAGACAGGGGCGCATGGTCTGACCATGTGATAGGGCCATAGTGGCAACTCTTAATTAAGTGCAGGAATCTGTGGTAGAGGAAGAGCATGTCTATTCTTGAGTATGTTTTTGTGGCTGTTGAGTAGTATGAGAAGTCTTTGGAGTGTATGTTGGACACTCGCCAGGCATCAAATAATTGTGCTCGGTCTAGTAGGTAATTGAATTGTGGGTATTTGATAAGTAGTGGATCCTGAGGTTGTATCCATGTGGGAGTCTAGGGAAACAGTGAGGTCCCCACCCATGATCAAGATACCCTTTTGGAATGATTCTATGGTTCTGAGTATCTTGTAAAGGACCTACACTGGTTCCTGTTGGGTAGGTATAAGTTGGCTAGGGTTACTATGTTGTGACCTATGTGCCCTTTTACCATAACTATTTTCCCTGAGTCATCTGTGTAGCTATCCTTGAGCACAAATGGGACCTGAGACATTTACACACAAAGACACAAAGAAGCATAAATAGATTGTTCCGAGACTTGTACCACATCAATACTATTACACAATGTTATAGCTCTCCAAGAATTATACTTCAAACGAAGAGCATGTCTATTCTTGAGTATGTTTTTGTGGCTGTTGAGTAGTTTGAGTAGTCTTTGGAGTGTATGTTGGACATTCGCCAGGCATCAAATAATTGTGCTCGGTCTAGTAGGTGATTGAATTGTGGGTATTTGATAAGTAGTGGACCCTGAGATTGTATCCATGTGGGAGTCTAGGGAAACATTGGGGTCCCCACCCATGATCAAGATACCCTCTTGCAATGATTCTATGATTCTGAGTATCTTCTAAAGGACCTACACTGGTTCCTGTTGGGTAGGTATAAGTTGGCTAGGGTTACTATGTTGTGACCTATGTGCCCTTTTACCATAACTATTTTCCCTGAGTCATCTGTGTAGCTGTCCTTGAGCACAAATGGGACCTGAGATGAGATTAGAATGGCTACCCCTCTATTTTTGGCTTCTGTACAGTTATTGAAAAACCCCAGGGGGTATCTGGCATTTTTAAGAGAGGGCGCCACTCCCCTTTTAAAGTGGGTCTCTTGTAGGAAAGCAACATCCACTTTCTGTTTTTGCAGCTCATATAAGGTCAGAGACCTCTTCTTAGGTGTGTTGAGACCTCTGGTGTTGAGGGTGAGAATGTGGACGGTTGCCATCTGTGTGTGAGTGGGGGGGAGGGGGTGGAGAGTCCATTGTGTCTGGTTTTTCGTATAGGCACTTATCTTTGTGTGAGTTTTCCGCAAGTGTAACTATGTACAATTAAATAGAGTAGTAAAATCTAAAGTATCTAATGAAAGTCAAAAATATAATTGATAGAGATAATAGTATGGTTATCGAGGGTGTTATGTAGTGGGATCGAGTATCCGTTGGTGTCTATCCCAGTTTGTGGGTTGTCCGGCCCTAGGGAACCTTAGGGGCACAGCTAAAGGGAGGGGGGGAGTCCGGAGTTATACCAGTGTTGGGTGGTGTCCGGATGTAGGGTAGGATACCCTGTGCAAAAGGTTTAAGTTGGGTGGCTTCCAAGCACACCAGCAATCCATGGATAGTTGTGTGACAATAAATGATGGGGGGAGAGGGGGATCATCTAGGATACCTGGAGGATAAGCCTGCCTTTGTGTAATTGCTAGAACCATGTTTCAGCAGCAGCCCCTGTCACCTCCCGCATCTACACTTTGCAGTATAACCTTAGGTACATTCATCGCCACGGCACGCCCGCGGAGTTCACGAGCGCGACGTGTCGGGCAACTTAACATAGCCTGCATTCCTTATTTTTTTCCATTTATTTATTTATTGTTTTTTTTTTAATTTAGTACATAAAAAAACATAAAAATAACATTTACATACAAAAACACAAAGGAGCATAAATAGATTGTTCCGAGACTTGTACCACATCAATACTATTACACAATGTTATAGCTCTCCAAGAATTATACTCCAAACGTACAAACATCAGTAGAGGTGAAGGTGCCGGGAACCGAATGTCCCTCACTTTCAACTCTACTCATATACAAATATACAAACATTGAAGTTGACACGTCTTTCTTTATTACTCATATTATATTTTATGCCGGTCTTAATTTGTAGTAGATTCCGCCCCCATATTTCGTATCTAATGTTTATCAAAGTACTCTTGCCAGTGTCGGTCTTTCAAGGACCTTTATCCAATTGTCCCAGATCTCATATTGCCGTGTATTAATGCTTAAATTGGAGGCTATAACCCTTTCCATTTTACATTGAATTATAATAATTTCCTTAATATGCTGCCATGAGTCAATTGATGTCTTTTTCCATTTTTTTGCAATGGACATCTTAAAAGCCATCAGAGCATGGATCAACAAACATTTCTTTTCTTTATTTAATTGAGGTAAATTTAAATGTAAAAGCAAAATATCTGGAGTCCAGATGTGCGTGATACCCAAAATATTATTTATTTGGAACAAAAATTGATCCCATGCTTGCTTAATTGGTACACAGTCCCACCATATATGTAATTAATTCGCTCCCTCATTTCCACATCTCCAGCATCTAGAGATCTCTTCCTTTGAAAATTTCTGAATCTTATTTGGTGTCATTTACCATCTATTTAGAAGCTTATAATGAGCTTCCATAATATTTAAACAATGCACCGTAGCGTACACTGTTTGAAGAGCCCTACTCCATTCCTTTATATCGATTTTTTATGGATAAATCTCTTTCCCATTTAATTTTGGCTAGGGGCTGAACAAGTACTTTTACACTTTTCATAATCTCGACACATCTGGTTAGTATTTTTATATTTTTCTCTGAGTCTATTAAATCATTTAATTTAGAGATTGAGAATGACTTCGTCATGCCACCTAGAGAACTTTGTAGAAAACTTTTTATCCTGATAAAATTAAAAGTCTGTGTAGCTGGAATACCGTAAACTCTCCGTAACTCCGATAAGGGAATAATACTCCTTTCCTCTAATATATCTGCTAATTTTTTAATCCCATGCCCAGTCCAATCTGCCGTGTCTAAATTTTCCATCCATATCTCCAGGCTTCTAAAAGGTAAAGCGGGTAGTATTTTATTCCTTAATTCTAACTGATTTTTAAAATAGGTCCAAAACTTTACAAGAGGTCTGGTTATCAGATTGTCGGTTGAGCACCTTGTATTTTTATTTTGAATACTATTTTTTATAGGCCACAATAATCCGACACTGTTATATGGATCTGTAATATCTTCCCCCACTATTTCGAACCAATCTTGTGGATTTCTATCCTGTTTAATTAAGGGTAGGGTATGCATCAACTGGGCCGCTTGATGATATAAGAAGATATTTGGAAAACCAATACCTCCCTGTTTGTGCTTCAAATATAGGAGATCCTGCCCTATCCTGGGCTTCTTGTTAAGCCAAATATAGTCTCTGAATATTTTATTTATGAGTTTAAGCCGTTGAGGTTGTATCTGTAACGGAATCATCCTCAATAAATAAATAAATTTAGGAACATAAGCCCTAATAAAATTGACCCTGCCCCACCAAGATATCTGTAGTGAATTCGATTGTTTTAGAGAGTGGATACATTCTCTAATCAAAGGAATTACATTGACCTTCATTATATTCTCTGGATCTCTCACTATATTTATCCCAAGATACACAAATCCCTTTTTTTCCCATTTAAAGGCGTAATGTTCATTTAGATATTGGTAATCTTTTTCTTGCATATAGAAAGGTAATACCGTCGTTTTTCTGAACATATCAGCCCCATCCTCCCCTCAGACCCGGCCAGACCGGTGGTTCCCCCTCCCCATGCCCCCCCCCCGGGTGCGAATCGGCCCTCGATAGGAGGGGAAGGGGACGGGAGAAGGCAGGCCCGACCCGGCCCCGGGGCAGACTAATCCTCGGGCATAAACCGGAGCATGAGTCCCACTGGACAGTTTGTGGGCTAGGCCCTTACTCTGGGGACGAAAGGTTCATTTGTGTCCGCATCAGGGGAGTGGGCATAGGACACATATCATGTAACAGGATGGTCGGGGTATGTATTTGGCCAGAGGGGCAATTTAGGGACAAAGATCCTTATGGGACGGTTAACTCACTGTCATCTCGTCCCGGTCTGTGGGTATGTCCGACTGGTTTGGTTCCTCGTCACCAGGTATCGGTATAGGTCGATTCTTTGCTGCGTCGGTGGCCAGAAGGGCAGCAGGGGATGTGCAAAGGCTCAGTTCTGGCAGGTTATTCCCAGATGATCTCGGGGGAGTAAATTAATAGCGGGACGCTCTTGGGGTGGAGGGGCCCATGTTTCTCTATGTTGCTCCTGGATCATTAATCCTCCGCTTGGATTGGGTGTGGCCTCTGCCTTGTTGAGGGGGCAGGGTTGTAGAGGAGCCCGGGAATATGCTATACCAGTCCATCACATCTGTGTTCAGTAAGTCCAGGGCCCTTGTGAAGACTGGAACATCGTGGATGGATGTGATTTGGTGCGTAGAGCCCATGTGTGAGGCTATGAGGGTGAAGGGGAAGCCCCATCTGTATTTAATATTTCTCGATCTGAGGTGTTCCATGATGGGCTTTAGAGTCATCCTCTCTTGCAGGGTGGCCCATGACAGGTCTGGATAATTCTGTACTGGGGAGTCGTGGAATAACAGCGGCTGTGAGGTCTGTCGCAAGGCCCTTAGGATGTCTTCTTTTATGGAGAAGTAGTGAAGTCAGCAGATCACGTCCCGTGGTGCTGCAGAGGGTGCACCTCTTGGTTTTAGGGCTCTGTGAGCTCGGTCCAGAAGGATCTGTGTGTCTGGCGGTCTATTGAGAAGCAGATTGAATAACTCCGTTAGGGATGCCCCTATGTCTTCTTGATCCCTTTTGGGTAGGCCCTTAATTCTAAGGTTGTTGCGGCGCCCACGGTTGTCCACATCATCTAGTGAGGTGGAGGTATGCATATTCATAGCAGCTTGTAATGGCTGTACTTGCACGCTAAGCAGGTCGCGGTCATCTTCAAGCGAGGTGACCCTGTCTCCCATTTTGCAGACATCCGTCCAGATGGTATCTATGCACGCCTTGAATGAGGCTTCCATTTTGCCCAGTAGGTTTGCTATGTCATCTTTAGTGGGTAGGTTCCATGTTAGCTCATTGAGCTCCATGTCCTCTGGGTTTGTGGATCGTGTTGACCCCTCAGGGCTCGAGGGAGCTGAGCCATCCTAAGAGGATTCCGGCGCCCTGTGCAGGCCTGCAGCCTCCTGCTGGTTGTCCTCTTGGTCACGGTAGAATTTGGCGCCGTGTTTACTGGTTTTGAGGGGTTTGGGATCCTCAAAGCTTGTAAGACAATTAATAAGAGTGTTCTGACAAGCAAGTCTCACTTTTCTTGAGACTTGTCATGGGAATATTCCCAGTGATCTGTCTACCCACCCACTCATTATTTCATTTAAAATCCATCATCTTATGCCCACAAGGATCAACGCCTCATTTATTTTGCATGTTGTCTTTCAGATGACTGGACGTTAATATATTTATAGGTTTAGAAGAGATGTCCTCACCTGCTACATGGCAGGCAGTGGCAAAAGGGGGAATTAGAAACCTCTAGCAGTAATGTGGGGGTCATATTAACTCGCACAGGTTTATTTTTTACTTTTTAACTATTTAATATGGGTGCTAGGTAGCAAAAACTGGCCAGCCAACACATGGTTAACCGTTGTATCGCCAAGGATAATTTTAACTATTTAACTGCTGGTTACTAAAGCTAGCAAATTGTTTAAATTTTTCAGTGAGTAAATAAAGTCAGTTTAAGTATTTCATAAAGATTTTTCTTTTGTTGCTTTATTGTTTTCTATACTATACTCATGCTGTCCTGAGGAAAGTCCCATTCTGGGACTGAAACGTCGACCTGTTTTGGAATCATTGTATGCACTTTCACATGTGCACATTTTAACCATGAAGGAATAAATGCTACCTTTTAAATAGAGCCCGTGTGTGCAGACTATTACATTATATTACTACTGGATAGATAGATAGATAGATAGATAGATAGATAGATAGATAGATAGATAGATAGATAGATAGATAGATAGACTATGAACTAAAAATGGTCTCACACCTTTTGTAGAGAGACTAGGGTTAATCAAATAAGTTGGAGGCAATTGGATCCCCTCTGAAATGAAGAGGAGAGGAGTGATATGTAGCTCACAGTTTTATTTACGCTTTGCACATGGTGTGTGGAGATGCTAGAAAATAAAACCGTAACCATTGACCTCTCTGTCTGTGGCATTAAAGGGACACTCCAGGCACTTAGATCATTGGAGTGGTCTGGGTGCCAACTCCCACTACCCTTAACCCTGCAAATGTAATTATTGCAGTTTTCATAAACTGCAATATTTATCTTGAAGGGTTAATTCCTCCTCTAGTGGCTGTCTACTAGACAGCCACTAGAGGACACTTCTATGTTCATAGAACACGAAAAGTGTGTTATAACGTCACTGGACTTCCTCACGCTATGTGAGGACCTCCAATGTTTGCTGAAATTCCCATAGGAAAGCATTGAAAGCATTATTCAATGCTTTCCTATGGGAGGTCTAATGCGCCTGCGCATTTGGTCTCCCTCGCCACCAGTCGCGCATGCTCAATAGGTCTCCCCCGCCGGATGACGGAGTGTGGGCGGACCCTGACCCAGTGCTGAGGGACATCGACGCTTAATACAGGTAAGTCACTGAAGGGTTTTTAACCCCTTCAGCAACATTGGATGGGGGGTGGGAGGGAAAGGGGACCTGCAGTGCCATGAAAATGGTTTGTTTTCCCGGCACTGGAGAGTCCCTTTAAGGAAGAAAGGGGCTGTGGACCCATTTGCTCCCGAAGGAAGCACTATAACACTTATTTGAGTTTTGAACAGTTCCACCTAATGCACAGGGAAGGCTGATTAGGCAGTTTTACAATAGTGTATTGCCCCACAGAATTTTAGCTAGTTATAAGAGTCATATATCACCACTTGTCCTTCTATTTTATTTGTTTCTATAAAGTTCCCTTCACCACTCCTTCTATTTCTCTGCCTTTATGGTTTTCTATTATTTTGTTCTTTCCATGTCTACGCAACATACATACTGTTTCTCTCCTGATCTGATTTCTATATAACCACTTTTTTATAATTTCCTTGTAACTCATTCTATTTCTTTTCCTTCCTCCATTAAATGATCATTCTCAAATCGCACAATAACTGAAGCAGAAAGTGCATGCCAATGAAGTGTTTATTGTAGCCATCTTTCTCTGTAGATAACTCTTCATGAACATGAACAAGACTCATAATTTCCCCTGCATCAGATAGCATTCCGTTTCCAGGCAATTTTCTTCGGTAAAATTTGTTATCATTTGTATGCTATGTATCACCCTGTCACACCTCCTCCTCTCAGGCTTTCCTGAATTCACCAGCTGATGCACAATGTAAAGTCCATACCTTGATACACTGAAATAGACACAAAATAAACACAGGCAAGGGTATGATCAGGGTTATTTCAATGATTCAAGCAGATCTGTGCAGTTAGTTTTTAATCTGCTAAACAGAAATGTTCTAACCTGAGCAGCTCAGAATCTGATTGGATCAATGAATTAACTGCTCCTTAAAATAGGAGAAAAAAAGAAACTGCTCATCTAAATGAAAAACAACAATATATTCCTCCAGTTAACTTCCAAATCTGCCTACTTGAGACATGAAAAAAGAAGCCCTCTGCACTCAGCTAAGCATAAACTCATGCTTAACAGAGTGCAGATGGCTTGTGTATCTAATCCCTGCTTTTGCTGTCATTATTTATACCACTTGCCTTTCCAAGATTTGAATTTGATCTTTTAAAATGCTCCTTGTATTCTGATGGCAGTACATTTGTTAACAGGTAGCTGCCACTTTAATGTTTCATGCTTTAAAGGGCAAATCCACTGCCAAAAACAAAACAGAACAATCACTGTTTAGTTTCTATCCACCAATTTAATTATGCATTTAATTTTTTACTTTTTTTTTTTTTTTAAAGAGCTTGCAAATGCGGCAGGTCTTTTGGCCAATCCCAGACTTCCAAAAGCAGTGCAACGAGAAGTCTTTGCAAGGCAGGTGCTCTGGGCACTTGCTGCTTCTAGGGTTTAGCTCCACAGAGCAAAACTAAACTACTAGTAAGTAACGGGACCTATTGTCTGATTGACAACCAGGGGCTATAACAAGGTTAATATAGAAAAGGCAGAATTCTATTGAAATCTGAATGTATTGGAAATGAAAAAGAGTACACACCCATCACATATAAAGCATTTCAATAAGATGAAGTGCTTCAGGCCCTTTAAAGATGATATTAACACAATTCTTGTCTAACTATTTACAGGAACATATGAGTGGCCCAGTTTTCCTACCACTCGTATAGTTACAAATAAACCACATGCACCATAACCAATATAGCTTATGGTAGTACGTTTGGTGGTAAGAGAGGCATAAGTACCCTCCCTCTGGTTTTTTTTCAAATAATTTTAATGTATTTCTTCCCACTTCCTCAACAGGATACTCTTCAAAATGTATTATGTTTGGACAAGTGTCAGTTGATCTAGCATACAATACATATCTGTCTGCAAGAGAATCTCTCAATATTATCTTATTTCCAGCAGTTGTCAACACATCTGTGTTGAGCCTTTTAAGAAATATTATGATTGGAAATACCACCTGAGCTGATAGCAGATGTGCTGTGTCTTCACATGGCCACATTCAGGCCTGGGACAAAAATTTGGACTTGGCATTTAAAGGCAGAACAGTCCAAAATGAAGGAACGTGGCTAGGGCATGAGCATGTTGTGTTCGGGGCTACACCAGTTATGATTCAGATAGGATTGTTGTTAATAACCTTAATATGAAAAAGTTGGTTGAGGTGTGCCAAAACTGACGTATGCTGTAGGCCAGTAAATAAAGTGAGCCTACACTAGCAGTATATACTAAGTAAATGGAGAAGAGGGTGAGGAATCAGATCATCGGACCAATTACGGTAAGGTAGGAAAGGGGGGAGTCCCTTTTAAAGGTCCACAAGCCCCTCCCACAACTTCAGGTCCTGCCTTCCAATTTGTGTTTGGGGCTACACTGGTTATGATTCAGGTAGGATTGTTGTTAATACCCTTAATATTAAAAAGTCGTATGCTGTAGCCAAGTAAATAAAGTGGGCAAAAAGGAACACAATTCTTGCTCAAACACATTTATTGAGAAATACACATAATACAACCCAAGTACTTTGAGAGGACATTTTCTCAAAGGCTTTATGCATCTCTTGTACTGGTTTATACTTGATGACTTCCAGCGACCTAGCGATTTACCGGGCCAGAGCTGCAGCCGCCTTAGTTGAAAATGGGCGGTGGTAGTCGTAAAAAGATATACCCCCTATTTGTTGCCAAGATCCACCAGCTTGTGCATGTAGAGGTCCAACTCCTCCCTTCTATGTGGGTGCACCGAACACAACACATCCCTCTAAATACCAAATGCTATGACAAAATCTGGAATTGATAGTTTTTTGCTGAGTGTTGACTCTCTAGGTTTTAGTACCACCGAGATATCCCAATGTGCCTAAGTGCGATTCTCAACGACATCCTGGGAGGCAATTAGAAGGGAGACAAGATTTACATCTTTGCCCTTCAGGATGTCCTTTTTAAGATTCACTGGTACCATATGGGCCGGGTTGATGACGTGCGATCCTGCACTACCAGGTACATTATTACCCAGTTGTATCTGTGGCAAACCTAGAAGTTCAGCTGTGGCACACTCAGTTGCAGTAACGGGAAGTCTTTCCAGCCTGTCATTAATTTTCCCCATTGAGGACACTAGGGAAGGTTGGCGTCGTTTGAGCCACTCAAGCCCTCCCCTGCGTCTGTATTGTCTGTGCAGGTCCGCATGAGCTGGAATAGCTCCGCTTTCCTGGCTGTTGCTGGGAAAGGGATGCCACGTTTACATAGCTCGGCTGTAATGTGGAGGATCGTCCATGACCTGATGGATGCGGGGCTACCTTGTCGTTTGAAATAAAATCTAAAAAAAACTAAAGCACATGGGGTATACTAAAACATATTATTTTAAAAAGGCCAATTTCTATAAGTTAAGGGAAGCTTTGCAATATATTGACTGCCATAAACGCTTTAGTGAAAAGAACACTGAGGATAAATGGAAACTATTCAAACAAATATTAGAAAGGTACATTTATCAGTATGTATGTACCATTGAGTAATAAATATAAAAGAAACAATTGAAACCAATGTGGCTTGGGGGGAAGTGAATTGAGAAATTAAAAATAAGAAAAGGGCATTCAAAGCCTCTAAATCTGACAAATCAGAGGCATCCTATAAAAGTTATAAGAAAGCCAATAATGCATGCAAAAAGGCTATTAGTTTCGCTAAACTTCAAAATGAAAAAAATAATAGCCGAAGAAAGCAAAACCAACCCCAAAGCATTTTTTAAATTCATAAATTATAAAAAAATTTAAAAAAATTAAAACTGGGATTGGGGCTAGTTAATGAAGACCAGGAAAAGGCAGACATTTTAAATAACTATATCTCCTCCGTATATATTAAGGAAGAACCCATGGCAATAGAAGTGCAAATGATTGCTGCTAAAAACTTGCAGAAAAATTGTAGTTGGCTAACTTAAGACAAGGTGCTGCAGCAACTAAATAAAGTTAAACTAAACAAAGCTCCAGGGCCTGACGGTATTCATTCATGAGTACTTAAGGAATTAAGTGTATAAATAAGTGAACCTTTATTTTTAATCTTACAAGATTCTTTTTATTCAGGAAGTGTTCCGGAGGATTGGAGGAAGTCAGATGTGGTTCCTATATTCAAAAAGGGTTAAAAATCCTTACCAGGATTATAGACATATGAGCTTAACTTCTGTGGCTGGAAAAAGTATTTGGAAGGTTATTAAGAAATAATATTCAAGAATTCCTTTAGAAGAACATGGTTATCAGCAAAAATCTGCATGATTTTATGTAGCACAGGTCAGGTCAAACTAACTTTATAGCATTTTACTGATATGCCAGAATTTCACAAAATCCATGCTTTAACAAATGTGGCTCATCAGCATCAAATGAGTTGCTTTTATTTAGAAACCAGAGTACTGATAGTAATTGTAACGAACCCTGTGTACTTTGTATGGTACGTTCATTCGCACACTCCCGAACTGCTAGAGGCCTGAGTAATTATACCCCATTCGCATAGTAAGCTAATTCTTATTCTCATGAAATCCTAGCAGGTCATGGGAAAAATCAAGTGCTTCTTCGTTGGCATACCCAAACATCAGTTGAGACTTGATGAAGGGTAAAATTGGAATGCTTTATTATGGCTAGATGGCCCACTTTTATACACAGATCCCCAGTATGGGGTCTCCAGTCAAAATATAGTAACACATGCTTAGGAGTTTCTGTGTCTGAGAGATAATTGAGTGTAATTTGCTTAAACTAATTATCTCCCAGGTATTAGAGGTACAGAGAATAAAACATGAAACACCCCAAAACATACACAATATTAATAGGACCCCCCACAAATCCTATATCCCAGGATAGCCTGGATCTGAGTGCCCAAAGTGTCCAAATAGTGTTTACATCCCACGAATACAACTGAATTGCCACCAGGGTAAAGCTTTGACCGACCGCACACATGGCGTCTGCCCAAAATAGTTCAATGAGAAGAGTGGTAGTGCTTGGTCATTTTCAGGAGTCCCAAAACAAACAAAATACTGAACTGTTCCCCTGGCACATAGGCAGCGATTGTTCCTCTGGTTCGTGCGTATCTTTTCACCAAATAGCGCTCTCCTGGCTTGTGAAGAATAGAAGCAGGCATTCGTACAAAGTTACCGGTGTTCGCGAGGTTGTGTCCGACTTAGAGTTCCAGACACTCGATGACCAAGTGCCGCTGCCTGCTTTCGGGAGACAAAATGGCCGCCGATTTCTAGCGCACATGTTGTTTGGTTATATGAACGGCAGCCGGCCAGGGAAATAGCTTCATTTTGTGGGGGTGGTCGGTGGGGTGGTCGGTATTTAGGAGATCTAACTACTGAATGCAGGAAAAAGATAACTGGGGCAAAATAAATTATAGGGTTTGTCACAGTAATACACTAAAATCCTATTCTGAGGATCATAATTGCCATTTAGTAGACCAACTCTAAAGTATATAATGGAAATTAAAGAATATTACATATTCATATAATGTATATTGTATAAATATATATTTATCATCTAACTGCAACCACTTATTATAGGCAAATGCAAATCTTACAACTTTTAGAATGCTAATTTGGATTTTAAACTGTGTGCTTTGTTTTTAAGATATTGCAAACTGACATGGTGTTAGAAATGGAACATATTGTTTTTCATACAATGTTTCTTTAATAAATTACCTCTTACCCATATTCAGTAAATATGGTGTACAGACTCTAGGACGCCATCTTGTACTAAGTCAGTGAATTTCCCCAAGTTCTGGGATTTCCCACGTCATGTGCACCCTTACGTTTTAGTATAAACATTAAGATAAGATGTTCAGACTTTAGGAAGCCATCTTGTCCCAAGTTAGTGGAAATTCCCCAAGTCAGGGAATTTCCCAGGACATGTGCACCCTTACGTTTTAGTTATGGCCTTGTATCTTTGCCAAGTTAAGTAAAGTCCTAAAATGAACATCTAAGGTATAAATATGTACCTTTTTAATGTTAACAGACAGAGGAGAGATTTGGAGACAGAGACACTGTCACTCCATATCATAAAGACTAAGAGATGTTGACATGTTTAAGAGGGTATGTTATTCTATTTAAAATTATATTGCAATCATATAGTTTAATCTTATAAACTCTGCTATAAATTATTGTAATGGATTTTACATATCTATATTTATATTTTTATTTAATAAACTATCTAAAAGACAAAACTTTATTGCTTCCAAGACAATCCTTGTTTTATATAGTATTCTCAATTATTTATATATTTTAAATATAGGATCTCTTACTAACTATATAAAATTATGGATAAGATATATGTATGGTTAGACCAGCTAAGTTCTGTGCTTTAAGATGTTACAGTGATAAATAGGGGAACCAATGTGGTTACAATTGGAGTTAAAATCTCAAAATATCCTATGTTTAGTGTAGGTGCTGCTTATTGCAAATAGCTTTACTTTCACAAAGTGGCAGTGTTTGAGAATAATGGTTTTGCATGGGGCTGCACATCATAGTTCCTCCATTGTTACATACACTTAGTTCATACAGCGCTGGGTTCTATGCCTTTATAATTCAACTCCTCAATTTGTTCTGTGAGAGTGTGGATAAAGAAAAAAAATCACATTAGAAAAACATGAACTATTTTTTTGTTAGTACAACTAAAAAATAAGACGGCGTTCTTGGATCTAGGTAGTTCAGTTTTTCCCTTAATTTTTTTTTTTTTACTGTTTTACATCTCATCACATTCTCTTTTATGTTTTATTTGTGTAGTAAATGGAGGGAAATGATATAGCCTGATGATGGTCCCTAACTCTTATTTACCCTTTTTTGTGTGGGATTGAGATGGTTATTTAGGGCTTAGAAATCCACAGGAAAGGTGTATTTGTTTTAACAGTTCTTGTAAAGCTGTTGAATAAGTTGGTGCTTTATTAATGCCAATAATAACAATAATGACTGTCTGGGACAAGGAGACTAGAAATCCTTTGCTACTATTTAAAACACCTTAGACACAACTGTGTAATCTCTAAATCCTTGACTGTTAGGGGGTACTTCAGGACTGGGTTGAGAACCACTGTTTTAAAACATCTGGAGATCTACCTTTTTGGCACCCCTGTTCTAAGGGATAAGAATTACTGTTGATTGGCACACATTTATACAGTGAGCGTAGCTAAAAGTCAAATTAGTAAAAGTAATGGAAATCAGCAGACACGGTGAGGTAATGCACTAGGATAGTTAACATAGTAGGGGACACAGGCTCAGAAGTGAATGAGCTAAGATGCAGATAGAGAGGAGCTAGACTGGAGTGGTTAGGTTCCTTTAGATATAGATACATTATATTTGGTGTCACTGTGGTACAGGGGAGAATCAACATGATGACTGTCATAACATTACAGCAAACAGAAATTAAACATTGCACATTTATGAATTGAAACTGACACACCACCATATCACTCCGGATAGCGACTGAAACTTATAGAACACAAAGCCATGTAATTAGGACAGTGGCCCAGTGTGTATAACACTTCGGCTACCATGATCACTTAGAGGGTATAACAGACAAATACAAAGTCCAACACGAGTCAGATAAACAATCAAACCATTGTGTTACAATATAACATCCAAAAGTGTTACATTTAGTTATTTATTTACACACTCATTTAAAGTATGCCTTTAGCCAATACTTTGTAAATGTGTTTTTCCACCTGCTTGAAATTGTTAGGTACATATCCTTGTTCTTTGTGTGTTTTATTTCATGGCTTTATAATTTGTTTACTCAATCATCCCATTTGATTTGTGATCCCGACACTTTTACGTCTTGTTATGGACTTGATGGATTATATAAGACGCGGTAAGATACAATGCCAATCCTTTACCATTCGGTTGACATATCAGACAGAGTGAGGGACACTAGCTGCTTAGTATGCATGTCTGTATTGAATGCATCCTCGCTCTTGTGTTCATCTTCTTGCCGGTTATATATTTACGTCATGGTTCCAGTTAAAATACACTTTTTTTTTCAGAAATCTGGAGACATTTTTAAATAAGAGTAGGAAAGCATCATGAGATGTATTATATTTTAGAGCAAAAGCAATTTAGGATAACATTATCAAATAGTACTGGCATTAGTAAAAACTGATATATTCCACTGATTACTAACTAATATACATTAAAGGGACAATATCTCTGTCCCCTCATCCCTGCAATGTATAACATTGCAGTTCCAGAGAAACTGCAATGTTTACATTGCTTGGTTAAAGGGACACTATAGTCACCAAAACAACTACAGCTTATTGAATTTGTTCTGGTGAGTAGAATCATTACCTTCAGGCTTTTTGCTGTAAACACCGTCTTTTCAGAGAAAATGCAGTGTTTACATTACAGCCTAGTGATAACTTCGCTGGCCACTCCTCAGATACCTGTTAGAGAGCCTTCCTGGGTCATGGCTGCCTAAAATGCATCCAAACATTCAGTATCTCCTCCCTCTGCATGCAGACACTGAACTTTCCTCATAGAGATGAATTGATTCAATTCATCTCTATGAGCAGATGCTGATTGGCCAGGGCTGTGTTTGAATTGTGCTGGCTCTGCCCCAGATCTGCCTCTTTGTCAGTCTCATCCAATCCTATGGGGAAGCATTGTGATTGGATCAGCCTACCACTTCTGCTAATGTCAGCAGGCAGTGGACGGGTCTAAAGGAAAAAGGCACAAAGCATGCAGCTGCAGACTTTAATACAAGTAAGATTTACTATATTTAGGGAAGCATGAGAGGACCAGGGTGGTTAGATGGTGGTTTTAACCCTATAGGGTCAGGAATACATGTTTGTGTTCCTGACCCTACAGTGCTCCTTTAAGATTGCCTCTAGTTGCTCTCTCCCAGACAGCTACAAGAAAAGCTTCATGCTGTTTCACAGAGTTTAACACCATGAAACAACGCTGGACATCCTCGCGCTTTGTTTGACAACATCTAGCATCTTCTAAATCCCTATAGGAAAGCATTTATTCAATGCTTTCCTATGTGGAAGACCTAATGCACATGTGGTGCTCCATGCACATGCCCATTAGGTTCCCCCTCATAATGATGTTAGAGGAGGAAACAAAGCTAGTGCCAAGGATTCTCAGTGCTGGAAGTGAATTTATTTTTTTAAATCATTTAATTGCAAACTGGGGGAGGGGTCACGAGGGTAGAGGTACACTATAGCTTTGCACTTCGAACACTATATAGTGTTACTTTAATGTCAACCTCCTCGTTATTTCCCAAATTATTCTGCATTGCTTTTGTATTGCTTCTGTATTTTTGTAATCTGAACTTGATATAGAATATTTTAGTTTAATAAGACTGGACCATTTGCTAATTAAAGTAATCAAAAATGCTAAGGTTTTTTTTCCAGGTTATGAATCAAATGCTAAAATATACAATATATTGCATAGTCACAAACTAGTAATCACTTGTGGAGTGTAGTATTGTAACAGTGCTCGATCAGCACCACCAATTGGTGTGGTAACTCTCTCGTAAAAGAACTGAGTTTACCTTTTTCCTGGCAGCTCTCCGTCCAAGCCACATCTGCTGCACCAACCGGCCAGTCCAAAATCAATAGGGATTCAGGCTACTGCAGTTCCGTGCTATCTTATAACGACACCCCCAAAACCTTAATTTCTTATGCAAAAGTACGCACCTTGTCACTTTATCAAAGCACACGGATGTTCTGGGGTCATCATTTTGACCAACCAGCAGTGTTTTAGGTTTATTTAACAGTGCCCTGTTGTGTTTTCCACTTGTTGCTTATCCTGAGAGTGCGTTCGTATAGTTGTTCTTTTGGTATTTTGATCTCGGCTTGTTCTGGACTATCCCTAATTCTGGTATCCTTGACCTTTTGGATTTGTCTATACCTTATTGTCTCTGTCTGTGTCCCTGACCTCGGCTTGTTCTTGACCATTCTTTTACATTAAGTCCGGCCTTTTTAAGGCTCGGTAATATGTGTATTTAAACTAATGGCTTTCTATGTTTTACTTAAAGGAGCACTATATGCAGTTGTGTATTCTGGATTTGTGTTGCCCTAGGCACGACTAAATTCGGCACCCTCTTATCTAAATTTGCCCCACCGATTTGTGTCAAGGCCTTTTTTTTTTTTTTTTTACCTGACAGACACACACATTCACAATGACAGGCACAAACACACAAACACACACACTGACAGTCACAAACATACACATTAGAAATTACTATGTTACAATATTGTGGGTTTCCCTTTATCCCCACATGAAAATAGACATATACATACGGTATAAGGTGGAGTATATTAAATACAATAAGTCTTCCAGTAGTAGTCGCAATAAAATAGTCCAAATGGAAATGTTCTCTAGAATATGAACATAAATACAAAGAAATAGTGCAATATAGCCAATTCCAATCAGTAATCAATATGTATAAGAGATACTCACAAACATAGAGCTAATACAAAGGCTCAATAGTGGAGCTCTGTGGGTACTAAAGGGACCCACTTCCTTCTTGTTGCTGCCTGCAGTATCCAAATATAGGATGTCCTCTCAGGATATATCAAAAATAAAGTGCTTTATTTAAATATGCACATAAATATATAAAATACATAAAAATCAATAGAAAACCTTACAGTTTGTAAAGGTTGGTCCTTATCTAAGGTGCAAAACACCTTTCGCCTCGTCTAGAGGCTTCCTCAGTTGCTGGCTTGTGTCCACAGTGGGTCTTTCTTAAATGTCCTCCCCTCTGGCGGTCTTTTTTGGCGTTTTTCGGCCCTATCGAGTGTATTACACTTCCGCTTCTGGGTTCGGCCTTTTGCGTTCCATCCGTGGAACTCATGTAAACTCTGACGTATAGGTTCAGTGTTATTGCGTTCCACTTCCGTTTCCGGTTTCCGGGTTCGGCTGTATGCGTTCCATTCGTGGAACGCAAATGGCGCCTAATATTTACACATTATGTGTCCCAAACATCCCTCTATAAAGTCTCATCTTGTCACAGTGCAAATAAAGGAGGAGATGCAAAACTAAAACATATCACTAAGAAGCATGTGTTGCATGTTACATATAATGTGCCTCTAAGAAGTTGATTGTCTCACAGTCTGGTCACACCCCAGAAAGAAAAATACATATCTCAATCTAACAAGGAATATATAATAAATGGTCCCATGTTACCATTTAAAATGACAGTGCATCTTTTTCTTGAATAAAAACATCAAGTGTCTCAATATAAAGAACAAATAGCATCAAAACTTATGTTTAGGATCTTCTTAAAGAGAGAAGAAAAAAAAAAATTAAAATTCTGGGTAAAAAAGTTTAGCAATTTTAAGATAAAATGATTAAAATAAATTAAAAATGACATACTTCAAAATCTAAATTTAAACCATAAGGGACCAAGGTCTTAAAATGAAATATAAGACTCATCTCCTCTTTTCCTAATATGGATATAATTTCCCCCTCGCCAATTCCTTTTAACTTCTTTTATTGCACAAAAGGATAGATTATCAGGTTTTTGGTTGTGTACTTGTTTAAAGTGTAACGATACATTATGAGTTTCTAGACCATTTTTTATGTTTCTAATATGTTCGGCAATTCTTACTTTTAAAGGTCTTATCGTTCTACCTATATAAAGAAGATTGCATGGGCATTTTAACATGTAATAATTCCCTTTGAATGACATGTGAGATGGTCATTTATAATGTAAGGTTTCGTAGTAAATTCTTTTAAATCTTTTATATGTCTTTTCTTGCTCTTGGTTGTCTTACAAGGAAGGCATGTTCCACACGCATAAAAACCCTTCAAATTTTGAATATGGTTGTAATATTTTTTAGGGGATAAATGGCTTTTTACTAAAATATTTTTAAAATTCTTAGCTCCTCTGTATATTATCTTAGGATATTCGGGTAAAATTTGGTTTAAAATTGGATCATCTCTTAATAGGTGCCAATGTTTTTTCATTATTCTACGGGTCTGTCTGTTTTGTCCATTATAATTACAGATGAAAGGGATCTCATCCATTTGGTTTGTGGTTGTTCTTTGTTTATATTTCAACAAGTTTTTTCTTTGTAGTTGTCTCACTTCTTCTCTTTCTTTATCCAGGATTGCTTCGTCGTATCCCTTTTCAACAAATTGTTCCTTAATATAGTTAGACTGTTGCAGATAGTCAGAATCTAATTTGCAGTTGCGCCGGATCCTCAAAACTTGGCTTCTAGGTGCGTTGTTCAGCCATGGGTTGTGATGACAGCTAGTTTTCTCGATATAACTATTGGCATCAACTGGCTTAAAATAGTTTTTCGTGATTATAGTAGATTCATGAATATTAATTTGTATATCTAAAAATTCTATCTGTTGAGTGCTAAAGTGACTAGTTAAATTAATCCTGTAATCATTAGTGTTTAAATGCAAGATAAAATTACAGAGTTCTTCTACGGAGTCTGGCCATATAAAAAAGATGTCATCTCTAAAACGGCAGTAGGACACCAAGTGCCCCCCCCCCCCCATTGATTTCCTTGGAAGACAAAGGATTCTTCCCAAAATGCCATAAAAAGGTTGGCATAGCTGGGGGCAAACTTGGTGCCCATTGCCGTACCACAAATTTGCAGATAAAAGTGTTGTCAAACCAGAAGTAGTTGTTTGTTAAAATAAGTAAAATCCCTTCTAAAATGAAATCTACCTGTTCTTTTTTAAAATTGGATTTTTCTAAAAAACATTGGACTGCTGTTATTCCTTTATCATGTGGAATAATGCTGTATAATGAGGTGACATCACATGTAACCATCTGGTGCCCCTCTGTCCATTTCGTATTTTCTAAAATTTGTAGAAAGTGGATAGTATCTTTTAAATAGGAGCGTTTTTTTATAACTATCGGCTGAAGTAAGGTGTCGATGTATTCGGAAACTCTTGTAAAAACTGAATCGATCCCTGATATAATGGGTCTCCCTGGTGGGTTTTCTATACTTTTATGTACTTTCGGTAAAGTATAGAACACTGGGATTTTGGGATTTTCTATTAACATATACTCTGTTTATTTTTCATTTAAAATTCCTAATTCCTTTCCCTTCTTAATGTAATCTTTAAAAATCTTAATAATTCTTTGTGTGGGATTATGTGCAAGTTTCTGATAAATTGACTGGTCTAAAAATATTTGTACTGCTTCTATAGTATATTGTTCTTTATTTTGAATTACTATTCCACCTCCTTTGTCGGACGGTTTTATTATCAAATTTTTATCATTTTTAATTTCTTTCAAGGCTTTCTTTTCTCCTAGTGATAGATTATGTTGATATTTATTAGTTTTCTTAAGTTTTTCCACATCCTTCATTACCATAATCTCGAATGATTTTATTTCATTGGAGATTAGGTGTCTCGGAAAGAATTTAGATTTCTCTTTTAGGGATGTGTGGAGGTATTCGTCTTCCTCCTCTATCCCTTCTTTCTTATCGTTATTATTAAAAAAATTCTTTAAACATAGTTTTCTTATAAAATGGTTAATATCTACATAAAAATCAAAAGAATTAAAATCTGCAGTTGGAGCAAACTTAAGACCCTTCTTAAAAATACTATTTTGTTCTTCACTTAAAATCTGACCTGTGAGATTAAAAATTCCTTCTAAATTGAGGTCTTCCCTCTTTTTTCCTGATGTTGTCTCTTTCTTTCTTCTCTTTCTCCTTCTCCTTCTCCTTCTAGGGACCGCTGTCTCTTCCCTAACGGTTCCCAAAATTGGGAGCTCTCTATCGGTTTCCTTCTGTTTTGAATTAGGTCCCTCCGAAAAAAAGAAGGGGAAGGTGGAGTGTCTGGCGGTGGGGAAGTATTGCTATTCTGGTTATCCAGAGTGTCTAATCTTTTAGGTAAATCCGGCATATGTTTGTTTCCTGTAGTTATGCCTTCTCTGACTACATCACTATATTGTCTAATGGAGCGATGAGTAGTCGGAGATTGCTTCTTTTGTGTAGGTGTGTTATAATGTTGTGATGGTTTATATCTAGAGTGATGAGACAGTCTAGGTGAGTTCACTTGTTCCAGGGGTTTGAACTCTAAATTGTTATATCTATTTTTATAGAGGTACTCTCTATGTGACGGTTTCCTATTCCTCTCCCATGTTTGGTTCCTTTTAAACTGTTGTTCCTTTTGATATCTTTTAATAGGTGATGATTGTGTAGTTTTCCTAACATAGGAATTTCTATTATGTGTAATATAAGTCTGTGTATTCTTTTTCTGAATAGGTCTTACATTTCCTGATTGGTAGTAGTTTTTTTTTTCCTTCTCTCTTTAAGAAGATCCTAAACATGAGTTTTGATGCTATTTGTTCTTTATATTGAGACACTTGATGTTTTTATTCAAGAAAAAGATGCACTGTCATTTTAAATGGTAACATGGGACCATTTATTATATATTCCTTGTTAGATTGAGATATGTATTTTTCTTTCTGGAGTGTGACCAGACTGTGAGACAATCAACATGCTTCTTAGTGATATGTTTTAGTTTTGCATCTCCTCCTTTATTTGCACTAAGACTGTGACAAGATGAGACTTTATAGAGGGATGTTTGGGACACATAATGTGTAAATATTAGGCGCCATTTGCGTTCCACGAATGGAACGCATACAGACGAACCCGGAAACCGGAAACGGAAGTGGAACGCAATAACACTGAACCTATACGTCAGAGGATACATGCGTTCCACGGATGGAACGCAAAAGGCCGAACCCGGAAGCGGAAGTGTAATACACTCGAAAAGGCCGAAAAACACCAAAAAAGACTGCCAGAGGGGAGGACATTTAAGAAAGACCCACTGTGGACACAAGCCAGCAACTGAGGAAGCCTCTAGACGAGGCGAAACGCGTTTTGCACCTTAGATAAGGACCAACCTTTACAAACTGTAAGGTTTTCTATTGATTTTTATGTATTTTATATATTTATGTGCATATTTAAATAAAGCACTTTATTTTTGATATATCCTGAGAGGACATCCTATATTTGGATACTGCAGGCAGCAACAAGAAGGAAGTGGGTCCCTTTAGTACCAACAGAGCTCCACTATTGAGCCTTTGTATTGGCTCTATGTTTGTGAGTATCTCTTATACATATTGATTACTGATTGGAATTGGCTATATTGCACTATTTCTTTGTATTTATGTTCATATTCTAGAGAACATTTCCATTTGGACTATTTTATTGCCACTACTACTGGAAGACCTATTGTATTTAATATACTCCACCTTATACCGTATGTATACAAACATACACATTGCCAGACACACACAGGCATTTTCTTATACATTCTACAATTATTCAGATTTTTTATTTTATTTAAAAGGACATACCTCACTCTTCACCCGGCTAGAATATTATTACGTTAACACCTAGATGGCAGCAAGCTCTTGGGCCCACCAGTACACAAGGCAAACAAGGCATTTACCTGGGCACTCGGGCTGCATTTTTTGCTGTCCCCCTGAAAGTGCCGCCCTTGGCAAATGCCTTGTTTGCCTTGTGGTAAATACAGCCCTGACTATATGGCCAGGAACACAAACATATATTCCTGACCCTATAGGGTTAAAACCACCATCTAGCCACCCTGGTCCCCTCATGCCTCCCTAAATATAGTAAAATCTTACTTGTATTAAAGTCTGCAGCTGCATGCTTTGTGCCTTTTTCCTTTAGACCCGTCCACTGCCTGCTGACATCATCAGAAGTGGTAGCCTGATCCAATCACAATGCTTCCCCATAGGATTGGATGAGACTGACAAAGAGGCAGATCAGGGGCAGAGCCAGCATAATTTAAACACATCCGTGGCCAGTCAGCATGTTCTCATAGAGATGCATTAAATCAATACATTTCTATGAGGAAAGTTCAGTGTCTGCATGCAGAGGGAGGAGACACTGAATGTTTGGATGCATTTTAGGTCCAGGAAGGCTCTCTAACAGTTATCTGAGGAGTGGCCAGTGAAGTTATCACTAGGCTGTAATGTAAACACTGCATTTTCTCTGAAAAGACAGTGTTTACAGCAAAAAGCCTTAACGTAATGATTCTACTCACCAGAACAAATTCAATAAGCTGCAGTTGTTCTGGTGACTATAGTGTCCCTTTAATTCTACATGTTGGGTCACAGTATATTTCTGACAACTATGGATTGAAAATACAGATAAAGAACATTAAAAATCGTGGAGATAGTGGGGAACAAAGCAAACAACAAACAGCAAGTATATGAGTGTTAAGTCATTATATTAACATATGCTGTTAACAAATACATAATGTAGCATTTCATGTGTTGAAAGCTGGAAAAATTGGCCAGCAAATAATCTGAGTGGCTTTGATAAGGGTCAAATGGTGAAAGCTAGATGACTGGGTCAGAGCATCTCAAACGACAAGTCTTGTGAGGTGTTGCAGGTATGCATGAGCGCCCAAGGCACATTTATTTATTTATAAAATATTTTACCAGTAAAGATACATTGAAATTTCTCTTGTTTTCAAGTATGTCCTGGGTCCACAAAACATTGCATTGATACATTAGGGTACAATAATATACAAAATCAATATTAATACACAAAATGTAACATAGAACAGGTAAGAAATATATAATCAACCATAACACGTGCATTCTGTTTTGAGGTCTGTAGAGAGAGATCTCTTAAAGGACTTTAGGCTTTGGGAAGATTTTAAAGTGTGCGGGAGGTCGTTCCATAATTGTGATGCTCTGTAGGAAAAGGAGGATCGGGCCGCTTTCTTTTTTTGTTGAGGTAGACTAAATAAAGTGCTGGTACTAGATCGGAGGTTATAAGAGGTGGGAACTACTGAGGAGAGCATTCTACTCAGGTAGGGCGGGAGCTTCCCAGAAACACAAGGCTGGAAAGATGAAGGGTGTGTCTGGATTCCAGCAACAGCCAGTTTAGTTCTTTTAGCATGTCACAATGGTGGGTCCTGTAATTACATTGTAGGGCAAATCGGTGCATATACTACATCCCCATAATCCATGATTGGCATCAGCATTTGCTGTACAATCTTTTGCTTCACTGTAGGGCTTAGGCACAATTTGTTTCTGTACAAGGCACCTAGTTTTGGATAAAGATTAGATGCAAGTTTTTCTGTGTGGAGGCCAAAAGATAGATTGGGGTCTAACAACATACCCAAGTATTTGAAAGAGTGGACTGCGGTCAGTGTGCTATTTGAATTTGTTTTGATAGTTAGGTCGGAATTGTGTAATTTGTGTAATTTTGGTACTGTTCCAAAGATCATTGTGACAGTTTTGTCAGTGTTTAGGAAGAGTTTGTTTTTGTGACCCACTTTTCTACTTCTGTAAACTGTTCTTGGAGCACAGCCTCAAGCTGCGGTAGATGGGATTTGCTCGCATAGATCACTGTGTCGTCTGCGTACATGTGTACATTTGAGGATTTGCAGACATTAGGCAAATCATTTATAAATAATGTAAATAATAGGGGCCCGAGAATGGAACCTTGGGGAACACCACGCGTGACTGGGAGAGGGAGGGAGTCGCTGTCAGAAATGGACACATATTGAGAGCGATCCGATATATACGTGTGACGGAACGCTGGCACTCCAACTGAGTACCTCCGCCAATCGATGCGTCAAGTGCTCGCTGAGGACTCCAAGCACTCCAACCAACACCATCAGCACTGCAGACCCCACTTCCAGCGATACAGCTGCGCCGGGGTCCCGCTATCTCCATCCACCCTGGATCCACGACCAGGATCCAGCTCCCAGTGGGTGAACCTCTCCTAAATCCAGAGAGCGTAGCAGGAACAAATCAAGCCATTGCAAGAGTATACTCTGGGGAGTAAGTGATTATAGCAATCCCCAGAGTGTAGTTTTCCAATCCCCCAAAAATGAGCCAAGGCTTAATGCTGGAACAAGACTTTACTGGTAACAACAACAGGTATTCAAGCTACAGTTTCTTTTATGCCCTGCTCCCATGCAGGGGAGGGACACATACGTTATCTACAGTAGCCAATAAAACAGAGGTTACAGCCCACACAAAATCCTCCCCTCTGCCTGTGATTCAATTATCTTATACAATAGAAGATGCAATTATCACAGGTAGGAAAAATACAGTTTTTACAGCATATTCATAACTTCTAAAATATACATCACATTCACATAAAAATTATATATTTACAATCAATCCATTCAGGGAAACATCATATCAAAAAATGGCATGAATCAGACCAGGGGTTCAGAAGTTAGTAAAGTATCTTTTGGGGCCTGGCTGGCAGCATGGATATCTGGCACAAACCGGTTTTACAGAGCCCTCTATCCTGGAGACAATGGGGAAAATAATCCAATTATCCAGGGATAGAGGCAGAGTCCATTGAGCACATGTTCCCAGTAAAACACAAAAGGATACAAAAATACATAACTCCTATCATACTGAATTGAACGGGCCAAATCTCCCAGGGTCCATAGTCACAAGGCAAGAGGCGGGCAAGCAGTCCTCTCCAGGCACAAGTGGCGAAGGGCACTTCGTCACAGTAATAAATCCATGAATAAAATAGCAGGGAGGGAAAGTATCGAATGAATTGAGGGGGATTCTTCACAATACGATTGAAACCAGGTTAGCGGACAATCACCAATACCTGAGTTTTTGAATTTGTGCAGTAGAATGTTGTGGTCTACTGTGTCAAAGGAAATAGCTCAGGTTAAGTCTCCTTGTTCCATGCCATTTTGGCTGTCATTGCAAACTTTTAAGAGGGCAGTTTTAGTGGAGTGATTCGGGCAAAAACCCAATTGATCAGGAGTCAGATAGTTTGATTGTTGGTAATACTCACATAGTTGCGTATGGACGCATTTTTCTAAGATTTTTGACAATACTGGGAGCAATGATATTGGGCGATAGTTAGAAACCAAAGCAGTGTCACCACTTTTATGGATAGGCACTACTCTTTCAGTCTTCCAAAGTTTGGGTATGTATCCAGACACCAAGGATTCGTTAATTAGGGTTGCGACAGGTTTAGCAATTGCCGGCGCACTGTGCTTCAACAGCATTGCTGGGATTTGATCAGGCCCAGACTGGTTTTACATGTTTAGATTATTAAGGTGTTTTTTAATGACACTAATAGGTACAGGTCTAAAAATTAACTAGTCTATATTGGGTCTTTGCAAATTTAGTGGGGCCTGATTCACATTTGTAATTTCAGAATGCGTGTCATTTATTAGCTTGGCAATCTAGGTAGTGGAGCATTCGACAAAATAATTGTTAAAGGCATTTGCTACATCTAAGGGAAGTTGCAGGGTTTGGTTATCCACTTTGACAGTGGAGGGTTGGGAGTGGATTGGGAGAGTTTGTTATTTATTTATGACTTTCCAAAAGTTTCTAGGGTTTGATAGGTTATTGAGATTTTCACCGAAATATTAGGCCTTGGCCAATTTTGTTTGTTTTGTGCATATATTTCACCATTGTCTATATGCACAGTGATCATTCATAGAGCCAGTACGCTTGAACTTTGACCACAAAGAATCCCGAAACTGGTACATTTGGATGAGGTCAGCTGTGATCCAGTTAATATGTGCCCCTTTTACTCTCACCTTACGCAGCGGGGCATGCCAATTCCAATCTTGTAGGAGTTCAGACTGAAAGAATTCAACTGTCTGGGATAATGTTTAATCTGTGCCATGGGAGGTTCTTGATGTAATTAAGAAACGATTCAAGATTACATTTTTTGAAGGACTTTGGGAGAGGATTTAGTAGCCTTTATTTTGCATACATAGTACACTAAACAGTGATCACTGAAACTGTTAGGGAGAACACCGGCCTCCTGAATTTTTTCAGGAGAAGTGGAGGGAATCCAATCGAGCATGGTATGGTTATGGCTTTTACTGTTATGCGAGTTGGGTAGGAGATTAATTGTGTTAGTTGCAAAGTCTTAAACAATGAGCAAGAACTATTATTTTTAGGATTCATCCAATCAATATTAAACTTTCCAAAGACCAATAGTTCACTTTTTGGGTTTTGAGCTATGGTTTCATTAAGGAGATGGGCTATGTCATATAGGGAATGCACAGGGGAGGTAGGTGGGCTGTATATTCCTGCAACAATGATTGATTTACTGCACGGGATCTCAATTGTGCCAGAAAGGAAATCAAAGGTGGCAAGAGGGCTAACGTTTTGTAAGGGGGTACACTTAATTGAATTATCAAAATAAATAACAATGACTCTTCCTCTCTTTGTTCTGTCATTTCTAAAACATGAATAACCCTGTATTGCAATGACGAAATCTGGTATTTTAGTTGTTAACCATGATTCCGAGAGCACAATGATTTTTGGTTTGTAATGGGAACACCAGGCTTGCAGTGCATCAAGTTTAGGGAGTAAACTACGGAGGTCTTTTTAGTGGGGAGATTATGACTAGAATTAGCTGGGTGACCAGGGCTAGACTCCACATCATTTGCAAGGGCAAGTAACATAAGGCACTTGGTGAGTGAAGGCTAACCCATCTGCTTCAATCACACTGTAACTCAAATTGCTGAAAAACATAATGCTGGCCACAACAGAAAGGTGTTAGAATACAAAGTGCATCACTGTTTGCTGTGATTTCTTTAAAATCAGATGGATGGCTGAGTGCATGTGCGTCTTTTACCTGGGACGAGATGGCAGAAGGATGTACTATGTGAAAAAGGAAGGCAGGTGGAGACAATGTTATGTTCTGGGCAATGTTCTGCTGGGAAGTCTAAGATTCTGGCATTCATGTGGACTATACTTGGAAACACACCACCTACCTTTTTAAACAGGATAATACACCCTGCCACACTGCAAAAGTTGTTCAAGAATGGTTCAAGAACCTTGACCTCAAAATTCCCAAGATCTTAATCCAATTGAGTATCTGTGTGATGTGGTGGAAAAACAAATGTGATCCATGGAGGCCCCATCTCACAACTTGCAAGACTTAAAAGATCTCCTGCTGATGTTATAGTGCCAGATACCACCAGACATGTCTTGTGGAGTCAATGACTTGAGTTGTCTTGGCAGCACAAAAGGGACCTACATAATATCAGACAGGTGGTTTTAATGCTGTGGCCTATCAATATCTAAAACAAATACAGCACACTTAAAATGTTTTTTTTGTTTTTTTCTAATTATGAGCTGCCATTTTCTGAGCTAATAATGCATTGCTGCTTTGAATTTTAAGAGACGCCTCACACTACCAGGCTAGGAAGAATATATGCAGAGTGGCTGAGACTTGCATAACTGTCTGGTGGCATATAGCTCAAAATAGCTCTTGCTGTATACCCATTTTGTTCATTCCTTCCATTTGATGAAGCAGGTTAATTTATACTTAACATGCATTTTATAGGAAAACTGCTTGTGCCATTGCTAATTCACCACATAAATGGTATAAATAAAGTTACCACAATGTTGTTATCTCTTTCAAAAAGAATATTCAAGTATTCATTACGAAATAAGTGTCCAATTATCCTTTAGGTTTTATTGTTTCCATTCTCACTTGAAAATTACATTTTTATGCAAGAAAAAAATATATATTTTTTTTTAAAGAAGTGCTAGTTGGCTTGAATACACGTACAGCAATATTCTCTTTTTTACTTTAACTCTCATTGTTAGCATTCATTTTCTCTTCTACATTAGATATTTAGTCTACGAGTACACGTTGTTCTACTAAAAGCTATTCTAGTTCAATTTCCATCCCTTTATGTTCAGGCACTTTGCAAGTTCCATTACGTTACATTTGTGCTAATACTTGCTTTTTTCAGCAAATCTGTTATATTAAGCTAGAAGAAATACAATCTGAATGTTGACATACTTTAGGTAGCTGGAGCAATTTGCAGTAACCAAGGCTAGAATGAAACTAAATGACAGTCCAACACTTGAACCATGCCATCAATCTCATGCTTCTTTCTAAAATCCACTCAATGTAGATTACCAATTTGTTTCTCTCCACTACCACCGTTCCCAACCTTGTAAGGACCAATAACATTTAATGTTATCTTACACTTAAAAACCTTAGTCTTAAGAACAATAACTTAAAAATTTAATACCAGTTAGCAGCTACATAGTTGCTAATGCTAATTAGGTACATTTTCATGCAAGGATATGACCGTCAGGAACTAAATCGTGAAGATAATCATTGATGGTCATTGATCCTTAAGGGATCAATCCTCCTTGTCTAGCTTCAATCCATTTCCCTCTTTCATTCCACTTCAGTTCCCTCCCATTATCTACCTCCATTCCATATAAACACTCTAATTGTATTGTGCAAAAAACAAATATATACAGAGAGGTAATAGAATAAAGTGTGATAGCAATAGAGCTATAAACCCCCTGAGTGGAAACCCCTTACACCACTCAACAAATAGAAAGCAAATACATACAATGTAGAGGGTAGGTCACACTTAAAATACGTCTGAAAGAGATAAACAAAGCACGTAATAGTGTAATATTGTCTAGTAAAATGGAATATTGAGGAAGTGAAGTCTGGTACTCACAAGCCTGGAGCCAAATCTCATATGGCTCCCATGAATATCGCCTTGGGACTATTCAAAAGGATGTCCCACTCCTACTTCCACATGAGCTGTTGATTGTTCAAATTGGAATAAGGTCCAGAATCCAATGTGGATCTTAGTAAAAAAAGTACTTTTATTGTATATAAAAAAAATAGTAAAACTTCATTATTTTGAAAAATAATTAAAAACACAAAATATACAGCTATATACTATATATATGAGTCCTGCCAAATGGCTATAAAGTTCAATGGTCACCGAAACGCGTTTCGCCCCTCCGGGGGCTTTTTCAATCGGTATAAGTAAATGTTCCTTGCAGTCAGACGTTCATTTATCCCCTGTGTGCCTTTACTTCCGGGTTCCGGCTAATTTCTCTTTGGAACGCATCGTGCGTTCCAACTGCGGCTGAAGTTTGCGATTCCGCTTCCGGGTTCGCGGTTTCACTTCCGGATTGAGGAGATGATGTCGCTGGAACGCAACGTGCGTTCCAAACTTCGTTACGTTGCGTTCTCAGAGTTCACCTCCATAATATCGGGACGCAAAGCTGAATCAGCTGTGCGTTCCATAACATGATGGTGAGGCACCAGAATATCATAATATATACATTCTTAAAGAACATAAAGTATTTTACCTACATAAGATATTCAATACCTGTGAAAAATACATGCACTGTGAATTGAAATATATATTTTAATCCATATAGTGAAATCCCCTACACCATTAATAATCATGCTATGGTGATCATGCTCTTAACGTGAGATGGTGATTAATATGATTGAATGTACTTATTGATTATTAATCAGAAATTCTTAGATTGCAAAGTTTTTGGAATTTGTATTTAGAAATTGATTATTAATTATATCTAAAGTGGCAAATTCCTCAGAACTATATTGTGCAATATATAATCCAAATATCATATTAGGATAATGTAAAAAAATATAATAAATAAAATATATCATATTGCTATTAAAAACATCAATGGCATTCCATATTAATAATCTTTTAAAAGAAATGACACATCTCGAAATCTGAATTTAACCCATATGGTATGAGAGTATTAAAATTGTATATACATCTCATTTCTTCTATTCCAATTTTTTTATTAAAATCTCCTCCCCTCCAATCTCTTTTTACCAGTTTTAATGGGCAGAAAAAAAGCTTCTCGGGATCTTGATTATGGTGTGTTTTAAAATGATTGGATACACTATGTGTCTCTAGTCCTTTCTTAATATTACGTATGTGTTCTGAACAAAAAAAAAAAAAGATGCATAACTAATATTAAGGAATACACGAATAAAGATTTTACTATTAGGGATCAACTAACATGTTTCTCGAAAGGAGTAATCTACATATTAAAATGTCCTTGTAACTTACTTTATATAGGTAGAACCATAAGATGTGTACATACGAGAATTTCAGAACACATACGTAATATTAAGAAAGGACTAGAGACACATAGTGTATCCAATCATTTTAAAACACACCATAATCAAGATCCCGAGAAGCTTTTTTTCTGCCCATTAAAACTGGTAAAAAGAGATTGGAGGGGAGGAGATTTTAATAAAAAAATTGGAATAGAAGAAATGAGATGTATATACAATTTTAATACTCTCATACCATATGGGTTAAATTCAGATTTCGAGATGTGTCATTTCTTTTAAAAGATTATTAATATGGAATGCCATTGATGTTTTTAATAGCAATATGATATATTTTATTTATTATATTTTTTTACATTATCCTAATATGATATTTGGATTATATATTGCACAATATAGTTCTGAGGAATTTGCCACTTTAGATATAATTAATAATCAATTTCTAAATACAAATTCCAAAAACTTTGCAATCTAAGAATTTCTGATTAATAATCAATAAGTACATTCAATCATATTAATCACCATCTCACGTTAAGAGCATGATCACCATAGCATGATTATTAATGGTGTAGGGGATTTCACTATATGGATTAAAATATATATTTCAATTCACAGTGCATGTATTTTTCACAGGTATTGAATATCTTATGTAGGTAAAATACTTTATGTTCTTTAAGAATGTATATATTATGATATTCTGGTGCCTCACCATCATGTTATGGAACGCACAGCTGATTCAGCTTTGCGTCCCGATATTATGGAGGTGAACTCTGAGAACGCAACGTAACGAAGTTTGGAACGCACGTTGCGTTCCAGCGACATCATCTCCTCAATCCGGAAGTGAAACCGCGAACCCGGAAGCGGAATCGCAAACTTCAGCCGCAGTTGGAACGCACGATGCGTTCCAAAGAGAAATTAGCCGGAACCCGGAAGTAAAGGCACACAGGGGATAAATGAACGTCTGACTGCAAGGAACATTTACTTATACCGATTGAAAAAGCCCCCGGAGGGGCGAAACGCGTTTCGGTGACCATTGAACTTTATAGCCATTTGGCAGGACTCATATATATAGTATATAGCTGTATATTTTGTGTTTTTAATTATTTTTCAAAATAATGAAGTTTTACTATTTTTTTTATATACAATAAAAGTACTTTTTTTACTAAGATCCACATTGGATTCTGGACCTTATTCCAATTTGAACAATCAACAGCTCATGTGGAAGTAGGAGTGGGACATCCTTTTGAATAGTCCCAAGGCGATATTCATGGGAGCCATATGAGATTTGGCTCCAGGCTTGTGAGTACCAGACTTCACTTCCTCAATATTCCATTTTACTAGACAATATTACACTATTACGTGCTTTGTTTATCTCTTTCAGACGTATTTTAAGTGTGACCTACCCTCTACATTGTATGTATTTGCACTCTAATTGTATTGTTTCCTAATTACATTAACTCTCAAATGCTGTTTTCCTCCTTTTTTTATCTTCATTCAATTAATATCATTCCATCGTACCCTTTTAATACTATAATTCATGGCATGCCCCATCCTATCTATTTCATTTCATCCTAACCCCATTATTCTATTAATCTATTCATTCTATTAACTCTAATATATTAATTCATTGCACTCCCATGCCCTGTTAATCTTCTTGTACTGTTTCATTCCTTTCCTCAATTTAAGTTGTTTCCTTCCATTAACCACATTCATTCCATTCACCCTCACATTGAATCCTTCCTTTATCTCATGTTAACTTTGCTTTCTCACCTTAACCTTTCTGTACTCCATCTACTCCAGTCCACCTGTTCCATTAACCCCTTTTGTTCCATAAACCCTCTGATTGCATCCTTCCCTCGTTCCATTAATCCACTTATCACATCCCAACTAATTAAATTGATCTTCTCATTGCAGTGCAACTCATGCAGCTAATAATTTTATTACACTTCTTTCCTTCCACTTCCGAATCCATTTACAATATCATTGTATTGTTTTTCATTTTCTCTATTTCGATCTGTTCTTCGGTTTAGTCCTTCATTATTACGTGGGTAAGTATAAGGAGCCAGCAGATTAAGAGATTGAGAATGTAGTGGTAATTATGCCAGGAGTACCCTGGCACCATTCCAGAGTAAGCATGTAAACCATTTAAGAACAGTGTGACAAAAGATCTGGGTTCTGCTGGGCACCCATCTCAACCGCCTCTGTTGCTGGAAACTCTCTTTTACTGAGCTAAGCCTGGAAATTCAGGGCCACACTCATTTGCTTTAACAGGACACCTGTTAAAAGAGTGCATTTAAGATTTCAGCTTTATATCTGTGTGCTGCATCTTTCGAAAACTGTTTATTTTACAGCACACATTTACAATAGAACTATTGCAGTACAGGAACTTATAGGTATACTGGGTGCAGTGTGAGACATAAAGTGCATAATTAGCTGCTTTGCAGCAGGTGGAGGCCATAAGTGATAATGGGGGTGGGGGGACATATAGTCCACCCCAGCCCCTACCCATTAGCGGCGGGTGGGAGCTTTAAGTTATAAAGGGAAAGGGACTATTGTCCCTCCCATTAGTGATGGGTGGGGACCCTAAATTATTATGGGGTGGGGACTGACAGGTAAGGCTCCAGATATACCTGTTAGAGCACTCTGATTGCTTGGCTTAATCCAACCAATCAGAGCAGTTTAGAGGGTTTTAAACCCTTAAGGACCAAACTTCTGGAATAAAAGGGAATCATGACATGTCACACATGTCATGTGTCCTTAATGGGTTAAAGCAAACTTACCTTTTCCCAATCAATTCCTCTTTTCTTTCTCTCTCAGAATTTGTTCTTCTTTTCTTAATTTCTGCTCTTGTTTACATATGATAAAGTAGGCACTACTTTGGCCTATGTATTTTTCCTACACTTTTCTTACTTTGACCCAAGGAGGAGCTTAGGTCAGCTCAATTTCCTGTGTCATAGAAAGTTTTCCCATCATACTCACCTTCCTTTGTGTTTTTGTGTTCCCACATTGCTTAATTTGCCATTTTCCAACATCCTGTCATGTAGACTAAGGTGCAGGCGAATTGACCAAATGTCAGATGAACTGAATGTAAAAAATTGTCCATTCTTGTATGGATGAAATTTACACATTATTTTTGGTTCCAATTTCATTTGAAAGAGTGAAATTCCAATCCGTGCCATGGCTGCATCTTGCAGTCATTTAGTAGATAGCCCCCTAGATATCCCACAAGTTTTAGGGAGCTATCTACTAAAAAGCTGAAAGACCAAAATTGGTCTTTCAGGCAACTTTACTAAAACTAAGTAAAAAAATACTTAGTAAATAAGGGAGGATACAATCTCGCTCTTTCCCTTATGGGGGCCATAAGTAATAAAAAGGAGGGAGTCTATTGTTCCCCCAAGCTTCCACCCATTAGTGACGGGTGGGAGAAGTTTGACACAGAGAGCTCTGATTGGTTGGATTAAGCTTAAGGAGATTGATCTGGACAATAAAACATAGTGGAGTTGGGAGGAGGGTTAAAATAAAAACAGATGTGGCCATGACATTGTGGCTTTCAGCTAACAGCAGCACCACCATTTTTTTTTTTTTGTCATAAGAGCTATTAGATTAAATCTGCAAGGCTCAAATTTACCTGTCAGAGCACTCTGATTGGTTGGATTAAGCAAAGAAGATAGTTCCAGAAAATAAAAAAGAGGTACAAAATGTGAAATGGGGGACCTAGATTCATTTGGGGATTACTAGGGGGACAATAAAATGTAGTAAGGTCGGGGGGTGGGTTAAAAGAAAAACAGATTTGGCCATTGCCGCTTTGAGCTAACAGCAGCACCAGCATGTTTTTTTTGTGATAGGAGCTATTAGATGAAATCATGGCTCAATATTAGGTTCAGTAAATTGAGAAGAAACCTAGGACAAAAAAGTGTTTATAAGTGTCCCTTATAAACTAAATGGTGTGGTGCTGCCTATAAAAGCACATCTGCACAAGTATTGAGCCTTTACCATTCAGGCTCTAATAAATGGTACTAAGCACAGAGCACTTTTATCAGTATTACCTGCCCTTTAACAAAATAAGTTAAAGAGATACTTTATGCTCATATATTACCTTAATTAAGCAGTTTTTTTTGCTCAGATCATGCCCCAGCAGTCTCACTGCTCAATTCTCTGCAATTTTAGGAGTTAAATCAATTTGTTTATGCAGCCCTAGCCATACTTCACCTGTCTGGCCTACTTGATTCTTTTTTTTTAAATTTCAATCAAATGTTACAGCACAGTGTGTTTACTTTAAAAGCTTTTATCTCCTGATTTATTTTTTACACATGAGGTTCCTGCTCTAACAAATTATTAACAGAGCAGAACATATGAAATTCTAAATTCAACTCACTTTGCTAAAAAAAATGGAGACTTTCAGGAAATGTATACAGAGGCTATGTAACACTCAGTTGGGGAGATGTGGTTACGTGATTTAACTCCTAATTGGCAGAAATATATATATGCTTTCATACTGTTATGTTTCTAGAAATTCTACATTTATCATCTGTGAAAGAAGTCAATCAGCAAGATGTCTGTTACGCATGGCTTTTCCTTTTCCTGCAATTTTCCCTTTGTTTTTTTTCACATTTAGAAAAAAAATTGCTGTTTTCTGTTTCATTATTTCTATGCAGTTAGAATTGAATGCCTTTAACTATTGCCAGACGGTTATCAAGTATGTCTTGTATGTTTGTGTAATTTCAATGATCAACACATCATTAAGTGATTATATGATGTGATGATTAAAAACATACACCATAAAACTCAGCATGATGCCATAGTAAAAGAAATATATGAACACACCGAAGTTACTTTTGCAGCTTAACATAAAAGGATTTACTGCAGTTTGCCTGGTATGTAGTAATGTCTTTGCCAGAAATTCCACAGCTTTTCCCTGAGACATTTTATCATTTGTGCTCAGAGCATGCTGTAATGTATGCTATAATATGGTATACATCGATTAAACAATTACCATTATACTGCCAATTTATTTTTATATTTTTATTCTTTTTTTTTACATTTAAATCTGTTGGATGTTTTTTCCGTATTTACTTTGGGCATCTCGTGAAACTGGAGGGGGAAATTGTCAAAATAGTGGGATTTGAAATGTGGTATTAAGTAGTAATATAATCAACAATGGAATGTTGATGTTTGTCACTTGTTTCCATGGTGATTACCACATCTTTCAATTGATTGTGATGTTTTGATAATTCTCTAAATCTGTGAAGAGAAAAGTTGGTATATTTGCATTTTTATTAATACTGTTCATGCCAAAATGGGTTACAAAAGCTATGTTTGGTGAACATATGCAATGTGTAGATAAGAAAAGTCAATCATAAAGTAATTTAAATGTCAATGACAAATATTTATAATAATGTGCAGTTATAGCATATGGTTATTTAACAGCCTGAAAAAATGGTTTGCTTTAAGCAATAGAGTTTGTATCACCTTCAAATAAACATAGGAAATGTCACAGTGTTATGTGAAAGCACAAGGTCCATGTTATAGACTGAAAGATCAAACCACTAAGACAGTAGAGAGTGAGAAAAAAAGTTAAATCTATGAAAAAACATAGTGGATATGGAATACTTGATATAACTTGTTTGGGAGGTTCATTATCTTTGCTAATGGATGGTGCCAACTGGGCTTGTGCATATGGAATAATGTGGTTCTTCCCAGAATTTAGTTCATGTGGTAGTTTGACTCAGCCAGATTTTAATATCGAAAAAAAAAAATTGTGAAGTAGATTTTGCTTAGGATGGTGCTGACATGCAGAAATGGCTACAATATTGCCTGGCCTAATGGCTACACAAAATATCAGGCATTTTCCAATGCCAATTCTGAGTTGCCAAAAATTAGATTATATATCTGGGTTAAAGAAATCAAGTGAGAGAAACATAGAAACATAGAATGTGACGGCAGATAAGAACCATTCGGCCCATCTAGTCTGCCCAATTTTCTAAATACTTTCATTAGTCCCTAGTCTTATCTTATAGTTAGGATAGCCTTATGCCTATCCCACGCATGCTTAAACTCCTTTACTGTGTTAACCTCTACCACTTCAGCTGGAAGGCTATTCCATGCATCCACTACCCTCTCAGTAAAGTAATACTTCCTGATATTACTTTTAAACCTTTGTCCCTCTAATATAAGACTATGTCCTCTTGTTGTGGTAGTTTTTCTTCTTTTAAATATAGTCAC
Source organism: Pelobates cultripes (assembly GCA_933207985.1). NCBI lineage: Eukaryota > Metazoa > Chordata > Amphibia > Anura > Pelobatidae > Pelobates > Pelobates cultripes. Next base: position 145,038,851 of record OW240914.1, on the reverse strand, counting down.
ATTACTTACCTGCAAAGAAAGGAGCACAGGAAATGAGACCACTGCTTGCAGGAACAGACAAACAAAAAGGATTAATGGCAAAGGAAAGGGTGTGGCAACAAAAAAAAAAAAAACATTTAAAGGAATCTAGGAGACTGGGAATTCAAGGAACGGAATAAAGGAATGAACCCAGAAAACCCAGCATAAAGAAAACCAGACATAGAATAGAAAACCAGAAAAACCAAGAAAAACTGAACAAGAATTTAAAAAAGAGTACTGGATACCAGAAGCCAAGGCCAGACAAATCCGCAGAATGGAATAGGTTGTTACACTACCCTAATACTTCTCTTTTTTTGATTTTCCCCTCAGTAATACAAACTTGAGGTACATTTGCAGATGTTACTTCATATCACCACTTGTAAGATAATCCTTCACTCACCCCCTACTCATTGCCTTACTGCACAATTGCAAGTCGGCCTGCTTTGAGGCACTTAAAGTAATCCTACACTTTTCTTCATTGGCACGATACATTAACTCCTACCCCTTTGTTTTGTGGCTGATAAAGATGCAGATGGATATGCATTGGTGGCAGTAGTGGAAGCTGCATTAATCTGTACACAAGGATAACAAGGTAAGCCAAGGGGTTAACAATAACTCCAAGGGTGAAAAAAAAGTGCCACAATTGAAATACTAGATTGAAATCTAGAGTTAATTTATTAAACAGTTAAAATATAGTATCTAAAAACCAAATGCTGCCTTCAACTGGAAATATCTTCAATATTCCTATATAAAGAGATAGATGAAAAGTGAAAGAAAGCAGATAAGGCTAAATTAAATGAAAGTAAATTTATTCAAATAGGTATGACAAAAAAAATCTATATAAGAATAAAAAATGAACATATATGTATGTAGATTTAAATGTACGATAAGACAAATAGAGGATAGTTCCCACCTAGCTGTTGGGAACTAACCAAGCTGTTTGAACGAAGAGTACCGCACACCATTTACTCAGGACATTGAACTAAGCATCTATTTTTATTTTTGACTTTTTACTTTATTTTTCACTTTTATTCACCTTCCTATATCCATCTTTTGAGGAAATCTGTGACCCCTTTGCAGGATCTACACAATCAAAGAGGATTCAACACATCTATACGTATCCCCAAAATCGGACCGAGCAGGAGTGCACTCCAGTCTTTGGAATCAGGTTTTTTTTTTTTACCATACACATATTTTTTGTGCATTTTTACATCTATGGACTATTAATGTTATTTTAGCTTATACCAATAGCAGGTATTTCTTAAGTGGGAACTATCCTCTATTTGTCTTATTGTACATTTAAATCTACATACATATATGTTCATTTTTTATTCTAATATACATTTTTTTGCCATACCTATTTGAATAAATTTACTATATTTTAAATTTAATTTAGCCTTTTACGCTTTCTTTCACTTTTCATCTATACCTGTACACAAGCACTTGGCTGATTATTGCTAATGGAAGTTGTGATGGTTCCAGTATTTATGATATGTTGATAATTTTTTACCTTTATATCTGTATTCATTTATATGGTTATATTTTCTATGAATGCTCAAAATTGACTCCTATATTTATTCCAAAAAGACCAGTATTTATCATATTTCACTAAATTGTTATCATTATAAAAACAAAAAAAATATCTATTTTTCTATAACCATTTGATATTCCATTTGGGTATGCCAAGTTTGTAAATCAATTTCATCATTTTACTTCCAACTTTTAAATATCAAAAGTTTAAAAGCTAGAAGGCTATGTGTAACTGAGCTTCTACCGGTAGTAGATCTTTCTTTTAATCCTATATGTAGGAGGGCAAATGTCATATCTGGTTGGACAGTTATTCTTGTAAAGTATGAAATTATGGAGAATACTTTCCATTTATATTTTATTTTCTTACAGTCTACGATATATGAGCATAAAAGGTCTGCCATATATGAGTAGAGTTGAGCGGACACCTGGAAGTTCGGGTCCGGCGGGCCTGGCCGAACTTTGAAAAAAAGTTCGGGTTCAGGCTCGAACCTGACCCCGAACTTGACCCCGAACTCCATTGAAGTCAATGGGGACCCGAACTTTTAGGGCTAGGGCTAGAGGGCTGCAAATGGAAGTAAAATGGGGGTAAGAGTAGGACAAGTGCCCTGCACAAATGTGGATAGTGAAATCACCTAAAATAACATAAAAATAAAAAATACAGCTGAGCCATAAAATAGCACTAGATGGAATCTTTGATTTTAGCTTTGGAAGAACATAAATCAAAATCTAAAGCATGGCTGTCAAGAGGATCACCAGAATTATCCATTTGAGAGAGGGTTGGAGTGCAGGGTATTCTCTTTCATTGTTCAAACTGAGCTCAACTCCTGATGCATGGAGAAAAGGCCTTCACAAGCCTCTGCTATTATGTACAAAGTTTTTACTAAGTGACCTATAGGTTGAGGAGGCGGTGACCATGGTGGTGTAGGTGGAAGCGGCGGTGGAGGAGGAGGAGGAGGTAGCCAACACTGTTTTTCATTTGTTTGGGTTTTTTTTTTTAAATTGGGGTAGCCCCCTAAAATATTGGGACATATAAAAAAAGAAACATTTGCAGCCTGCGCTGCATTTCTTGCAGTCCTGATGCATGGAGAAATGCTCAACTCCTGATGCATGGAGAAAAGGCCTTCACAAGCCTCTGCTATTGTGTACATAGTTTATACTAAGTGACCCATAGGTTGAGGAGGTGGTGACCATGGCAGTGTAGGAGGTAGCCAACACTGTTTTTAATATATATATATTTTAATTGGGGTAGCCCCCAAAATATTGGGACATATAAAAAAAGACAACTCTGTTCTGCAGTTGCGTGCTGCAACTGAAACTTCACTATCGCCTACTGCTTGCACAGTCTCTCCAGCATGTGCAAGGTGGAGTTCCACCTGGTGGGCACGTCGCATATGAGGCGGTGAGTGGGAAGGCCAAAGTTACGCTGCAGCGCAGACTGGCGAGCAGCAGCAGGGTGAGAACGCCGAAAGCACGCACATCCGCTACAGTGAATGTCACGTCCTGTTCCAAGTTGCGGATCAGTCTGGTGATGGCTTCTGGTATCCAGTACTCTTTTTACTGAAGCTGCATCAGGGTCCTGATGCAGCCACAAACGCTGGTGCTCAACACCATGGGGCGTGCGGTTACCCTGAACCAGACCCTGTTAATCCATTCCACACTGTGACTCCTAACTTCAACATCAGGCATACTGGGTCCAGGTCGTCTGACCGCCGCCCAGACAGTGTCTGGGTCCCGGTCACTGGACTTCGAAACTGTGAATGGCTCGTTAAATCTGTTATGGTTCCTTTTATCACTCCATCTGTTACTTGGATAACTGTGGGAATTCTAAAGATAATACATGTCAACGAGCGCTAGGGCACCCTTCTCCCTCTTATGCTGTGCTGGTGCCTCTGTGCGACCAGCACCTCTTCCTCCAAACTGCACACGTCACTCGCTTGACCTTGATTCCATGTTGGGTCTAGGCAGGGCCGGCGCTTCCTATAAGGCGAACTAGGCAGCCGCCTAGGGCGCCATATAGGAGGGGGCGCCCTGCGCCCCCATCGCCGGCCCTTTAAATTCTGCAGCCGCCTGAGCGCTCTATAGAGAGCGCTCAGGCGGCTGCCGCAGTGCCTCACCTCCCCTGCCCTGTAGCGTGGCCGAGCTCCTTTCCGGTCCGCGACCCGGCCGGAATGACAGGAAGTGCACATTGAGTGTGCACTTCCTGTCAGTCCCGCCGGGTCGCGGGACCGGAAAGGAGCTCGGCCACGCTACAGGGCAGGGGAGGTGAGGTGAGGAGATGCTGGGGGGAGATCATTTGATGGGATGGAGGGAGGGAGGGGGTGAGACCATTTGATTGCAGGGAGGGGG
>OW240914.1:144970244-145031139 GCA_933207985.1 Pelobates cultripes | reverse complement strand
CTTAAAATCACCTATCTTAGAAAAAACAAACATAGGGATTCAGTTCAACCATATATTGTGTTCAGGCCACAACTACGTTACAGTACCCCAGTATCGGTGGATCCAACACTAATTTCAAAATGGGAGAAATATCTGCTAACTTGCAATACTTACAATTTAAACTGCTTCCAGAGACTCCTCAACCTATGCTTTCCTGTGGCACTAAATCTACAGAGAAAAAAATAGAAATTGGGGGTACACCAACACCATGCATTTTTAAGTAGTGGTGCTGCCATAAAGACTAAAATCTATACAAACTACAGTTAAAAGAACAGCGCACGCACCTGTAACAAAAGAAAATATGTCTAACAGTAATAATGATCTCAGTCAGGGGCGGAGCAGCAGCTATGGCGAGACCAAAACTCGAGGGATGAAGATTTATTTTATTTTCATTTTAAAGGGGGGGAAGTACCTAACTGAAAGAGAGCACTCGACTGTTAGAAATACATTTTTGCATTATTAATATAAGAGTTTCCCTGTAAATGTTTAAATGTAAAAAAAAAAAAAATTTATAATACAAAATACTCAAAATGGAAATTGCAGTTGGTTTGCTGTATAGGTTTGGAGGTTGCACCACTGTGGAGGTATGAAGTAAAGGTCATGTATAGTATTCTTTGGAAACTTAGTACGTGAATACAGTCAATTTCAAACCCTCCAAAGAGAGACACAGTGTGAAAATCTAGTTCTATTACCCCTGTCTCCAGTTTGGTCCATGGTTAAAGAGCAATTGAAATTCCAATTAAAAATGTAACTGGGCATTTGTAAGGGTTCACGGAATGAGTATGGTTACTGGATAGAGTATAGAGAATATATAAGACCTTATATATAGAGGGAGGTTAAGAATTATAATTCCTATCTCTATATTGTCCCATCTTCCCTGATTAAGCTGTCAGTGTGGAGATACATTGAGAGTGATGTATACCGAATTTTCGGTCTTATCCTTTACACTCCAGTCTGAGGATTTTTATTCCCCTAATTGCTGAGAGTATTTTTAACATGGCCATTTTGTCTTTGTCTATTTCGTCCTTGTCTGATTTTTTGTTTGTCATATTAATTTGCATTAAACAATATGTCTAATGATTTTTTTTTATCTTCGCAGCTGAGAATTAACATCAATCCCGATTTCTCTAGCTATTGTTTGGTTGTTTAAATCGCTAGAGTCTGTATGTGGCTTGTCTAACTCTGCACTTTTTCACGAAAATAAGGAATATTTGTATTAAAAATATATATAATGGCCGACAATTTTCAATTTGTTGCATGTATTGTTTTATGTGTATGCAATTATTCAATAAAAGAAAATATATAAAACAAGAAAACCTAGTTCTGTTATACCTCTGACATTAGCGACCTAATTTAACTTTATTCTAGAGTTTTATAAGAAAAGTCGATTGACAAAGGTTAAGGTTTGGTAGACTTGCCCTAATATATAGACAATGTAGTCATGAGGATTACTGTTAGTAAATGGGAACAGGCAGGGCCAGTTTGAGGGGTGTGCAAGCTGTGCGGCTGCACAGGGCGCTATGGCAACAGGGACGCCGGGCGGCTGACCCAACTCGCATTCAGTCACTCCCAGGCAACACGAATCATGTGTCGGCAATTCAGAGCAAGTCAAGTGCAAATTATGAGGAGAGCAGCGGCCAGTGTTACATAGAAACATAGAAACATAGAATGTGATGGCAGATAAGAACCATTTGGCCTATCTAGTCTGCCCAAACTAGGAGAGAGAGGAGGCCAGGAACCCGGAGGAGGAGCGTGCTCCGCCTTCACAGTCATTTGCGGAAGTATTCGCAAAGTGAGTGTGAGGGAGGTGGTCAGTGCTTTGAAATCAAAGTCGGCGGACTGGGACACTGTCAGGAGGGTCCAGGGAGCAGCAAGCTTTAATGTGAGTCTGCTTATCCTTGTTGTTTACTATTGCTTTTTTTGCTTTTTTTTTTTTTTAATACTTTTAAATAGATTGTTCTTTCTTTTGGTGTAGGGGAGGAGTGTTTGGTGTTTTGGTTTAGGGGAGGAGTTTTGTAGAAGAGGGGGCAGGCATTTCTGATGAAGTGGCAGGGGAAAGAATTTTTTTGAAGGGAGAGCAGGGGGGTTTGTAGAGTTGGCAGGGGTTTAGCATAAGGGGGTCAGGGGTTTAGTATAAGGAGTGCAGGGGTTTAAGTAGAATGAGTGCAAGGCTTTTGTAGAGGGTGGCATTGGTGTTGTGGAGGGTGAAGGGCGGCATGTGTTTTGTTAAAGGAGGAGAATGAACTTTGTAGAAGGGGGCAGGGGTTATGTTAAAGGGGGAGCAGGGGTTTTGTAGAAGAGGCAGGTGTTTTGTAAAAAGGGGGGAAGGGTTTTTGTAGAAAGGGGGGCAGGGATTTTGTTGAAGGGTTTTGAAGTAGGCGAAACAGGGTTATTGTAGAGGGGCAGGGGTTTGCCGAAGGGGGGCGCCACAAGATGGGCTCGCACAGGGCGCCTGATCACCTAAAGCCAGCCCTGGAAAAAGGTCCAACAATAAAATAGCTATCATATAAAAAAACAGCATAAACAGGTATACTATGTTGGTGGGCTCCTCCAAAAAAAAACAGGTACCTGTAGAGGAACAAAAATATATTGACGTATGTGACAAAGTTACAAAAGTTATGGGAAATCCAAGAAACCAAAAAGGAGAGGAGGACTGATCCAAGTGTTGAATTAGAGAGACATACATTTTTAGAAACGCAGTGTTTAAGTTTGAATCCTACAGCACCGAACACCACTTATTGTTTGTGAAGGTTTTTCTTCTTTACTTTAAATTTATGCGTAAAATGTTTTCCATATCATTGAGTATATAATAAGTATTAGATACTTTGTTTGATATCATACACTCCAATTCTATAAATAATTAAAACACAGAACAAAACCATTGCATTAGAATATTGGTTTCCTTTCCGCTGTAATACTAGACAATACCTTTGGGTATAGGTTGTATCTAATGTTAAAAAAATATGTGTTTTACCTATACGTTTCTCCTTTCTTAGCAAACATCTTCCAAGTGCATTCAAAGTTATAGTTGATTCAATCTTAACTGATTAGTTTGTGAAAATGCTACAACTCTGAGTGCTGAAATTTTCAAGGTTCCAAGAATTTAAATGATTCCACAAAGTTTCTGTTGTGATGGTTTGCCAGCCAGGCCATAAATCATCATTTCAGTTAATTGTTTCTGAGATAAAAAGGGATGCAGCTTTACTGTTGTGTCACTTGATCTTCTTAAATTCAGTGTGCCAAGTTGAATGTGTGCTTGACCTGCTGTAACGGATGTGGCTGTTATCAATCTGCAATCTAAGATCCTCTCTATCACAATGCAAATTAGATGGCCTAGCTGCAGTTTGCATACATAATTTACCCCATTCAAAGTGTGTTATATTAACCATTCCAACTGCTAAAATCTGACCTAAAAATGCATTATATTTCACCCAGGGACAGGCTTTAAAATCTTACATTTATATCCAAGTGGATATCACGAGACAGCTGGTATATGAGTCCCACAATTCTAGTGAAATAATGTCTATTTCAATAAGCCCTTTTCCGTTTATTAATGTCTAGATAGTAATGGAGGGATCCTAATGCAATTTTATTAGTGTTATTTAATGTCCACTTACTTTTTTAAAGAGCTGTTTGACTTTCCTATTTCCTGGCACATAAAGAAATAAAGGACACAATTTATAGATCTATCCCCAGAACCCTGTAGAAGTAATCCATCTTATTTCAGCCACTGCAACACACTTCATATCTGCTGCTCTGGCCCTGGAAGAGAGTATCGTATTTATTATTATTAGGCAAGGAATATTGTGCAAAAAGCTTACCTTTTTTATATAGTACTCTGCCATTATCCTTGAGACTATGATGACGCATTAAATAAATACCTATCATGTATGCAGCCAATATTACCATGCTTATTTCAACCCTTAATTTGGAAAGCCTTGCTTTACAGTCAAAGAACACTGCTATACCATGATTTGATCACACTTAGATAACCCTGCTATACCATAATCTGCTCATGCTCAAATAGTAAAAATACAATTTTATCACAATCAAATAACACTGCTATGACACAATTTGAAGTTGGCTTCTCTGTACAATAATACCCCAATACCACCAGATACCACTTTGCAATTTATTGCAAAGTACCAGAGCCAAAATAGGGATTTACCCATTTCCTTTTAATGAAATTCAGGGTATCACTACCAGGCCTATGTAACATTTGTGGTAATTTAGCAGCTAGCAAGTCCAAATAACCAAATGAATGCCCAGCATTTGCACACAGTAGACTATTCATATAATGTTAAATTGTGTATTTTAGCCTTAATTTGGGGTCAGTATTGTATTACCGTAGTGTATAATCATGTATTAACCTTGGGTCATCAAAAGCAAGTCAATTAAAGCTGGGTTTAAAGACCCATTTATGTTGCCTTTTCCCTTTAATGGCTGAATAAACAACCCTAACATACTCTTGAGTGATGAGGGTCTTTTTTTTTGTTTGTTTATTACTAGAATCCAGGTGAACAGGGATCCTACGATTTAGCACCGAAAACAAAATTTAGTATTAGGTCAATTAATTTACTTAATTTAGTATTAGGTCATATCAACACATTTACAGCTTATGGTTAGGAAGTGGTTATAGTAAGGTGTATCCTTCTGAAAGATGCTGTGTGCTGTAATTCTAATGGGAATTATCCATATTTCTAGGGAGTATCTAGGGGTATCCCAAACCGAATACCCAATCCTAAGCACCTTATTCTGTTTATCCCCTAAAGAATGCCTAACTGTATGTCCTCCAAACCTTACCCTAATTTTCCGAACAGTTAACTTTATGGGACATCCTTGCAAATGTGATTTAAAAAATAAATAAACATGTGGGTAGTGGCTGAACAGAGAAGGTAAACCACATTAATTCCCACAGAGGTGTGCATCTTTCACTTTTAGTCCTTCTCACAAATGGTCAGAATTGGTTACTAGCTTTGGCCCCAGCTATAACAAGGAAGTTTAAGGTTTTGAGTGATATCTGTGCCATTGATTCTAAAAGAGAAGCAGTCCCTGCTGGTACCAAATCATACAATTAATTTATGCCACAACGCTAATTTCAGATTTAAAGAAACCTGTGACTGAGATTAAATAGTAGTTGCCACCTACCACTCATATAAACCATAGAATGTGTTGGCAAGCATATCTTTTAGTCAAACCAAGTAAACAGCTTTTTATCATTTAAGCCTCCAGGCTGTATCAATTACTATGCAAGAACAAAACAAGAACAGGCTTCGCCTAATGCAGAATAAAATAATGTTGTAACGGAGCTTCATGTACCCCGGTTGGGTACCTCCACCAACGGATGCTCCTAGTGCTTTCAGAGGACTCCAAGCACTCCACCAGACACCATCAGCACTGCGGACCTCACGAACCGCAGCAACTTGATTGGGGTCTTGCCGTCTCCTACCCACCCTGGACCTTCAACAGGGCTCCAGGTTCCAGTGGGTGAACCGCTCTTCCTCCAGAGAGTCAAGCAGGAATAGCTCTTACAAGAACTCAGGGAATCCAAGGGAGTAATCCCTTGTAGTGATATAGCAGTTTCCCCCAGTAAGAGGCAAGACTCTAGATTGAGGGTGAAGTAAGTCTGTGTAATGGAAGCCACAGCTGGCCTTTTATGCAAGTCCCCAAGCAAGGTATACGCCCACATGGGCCTTGTGGGGGAAAGGGACATAAAGCTTACAAACCAATCAGAACAGTAATTAAATGTACAACACTCCCACACATAGCACACAACCCCTCCCCTCTGCATGGGAGATAATTGAGTAAAGTACAGTATGTAACTCAATTATCTCCAGGCAGAAAAAACACATTTTTATAAAGTATCATAAGTACCCCAAATCACATCCCAAGATAGCCCTGATCTGAGTGAACAACATATCCAAAAATAACCCAGATCAGAGCAGGGGTTCAGAAATGGTCCCATGCCAAAAACAGTTCCATAGAATCGCAGCTAAGTGCCGCTGGAGAACCGACCTGGAACCAAGAGGTTTTCATGCCGGAAATAGTTCCAGGGCATTCGCGGCTAAGTCCCCCTGAAGTCTATTCGTGGTTTTGGTCCATGCAAACAAGATGGCCACCACCCCGTGGTCGTCTATAGGAATTGCGGCCACCCTGGCGAAAACTTAGACCACAGAGGTGGAAATTGCAACCATGTATCAATTAAGCTTAATAAGCTCCAAGGTGGTCTCCCGTTCGTGCGGCTGTTCTGTAAACGATCCATATAGCCCCAATTGCACGAACAGAGCCTGTTATAAGTCCAAGAGGCACAATTGGTGTTTAACACAGGGGCCACAGTCACAGGGTAGGAGGCTGGCAAACAGGCCCCTCCAAAAGCCAGTGGAGAGGTCACTTTCGCCACAAATGTATTAACTACAATAGTAGAAAAATAATTAGAACAACGCCCAAGGTATCTTTTACTGCCTCTATCTCTCGCTTACAATTAACAATATCATACTAGTACTTGCTTTTTATTTTTTCAATGTATTCAATACACACATATCCATAAGTAGGGATCTATGCCACTGCACGCTATTAACTACTAGAGCTAATCTTAAGCTCTATTACATGTGAGTGGGCATTCTCACAGTTCTGTGTTCTCCACATACTGAGATATACTGCACTATTTGTTTTCTCTTTTTTTTTTTTTATTACATGTACCCACGCTTATCTATCTCTTGCATTTGTTTTTTTTTATATATCAATAACCAAAGTTGCATACTATATAAACTCTATAGCTTTTGAATAAAAAAAATATTTGTTTGCAAAAATAATCTTACTGGTATCATGTACTGTACAAAACACTGAAAGTGATCCCTGGGCGAAAAAACGCCACAGGAACACAGAAAGAGTTCTCTGGGTATTGTGGTCAAATAAAAATAAATAATAAGAAATCTCTTTATTATAGGGTACAAGTTCCCCAAAAAAAAGTAAATAAAACTTAATGAAAAACTAACACACACTAGAGAGAATAGATGGAAAGGAGAGAATGAGATGAGAATAAAGTAGTACTAAAAGTATAATAAGCAAATCTTACTATACCTAATATGCTTAATTGGTAGTAGGCTTTCGAGCCTATACAGCTTGGAGTAAGACAACATGCATAAAGAGGATGATGTGGTCAAAATACTCATTTGCCTAATAATTCTGCACTCTCTGTATTTATAAATTGCTGTATTTACTCCCGATATTGGCTGTCTCAGCTCATGCAGAGTGTTACAGATAGCCGGTATAGATACCATCCAGGTTAAAATGAGTTCGTATAGTTGGACACATTCATGGCATATTTCTCCTGGTGGATATACATGCGATGCACAGGGCCGATGCAAGGCTTTCTGCCGCCATAGGCAAAAGAAAAATTTGCCGCCCCCGCCCCCATGTGACATCACAATGTAAATCAGAGATTAGTGCCACAAAAATATACTAGATTGCTTACTTACAACCAGATGAGGATGATGACGGGATCTGGCTACAGTCTGAATCCACTGGTCTGGTGTAGATCAGGCTACTGGAGGCTGCCTAAGTCACCTAAAGGAAGCGCTGGCCCTGACGATGCAAATCTAATGTCAAGATAGGCAAATAAGTATCACCACTAGGGTAAAATGGACTTCAATGACAAAATCACACACCTATGATTTAATATTGATTCGTCATTACTACAGTAGAAAAAAGGCTCCATATGGATTGAGGGGTTATAACAACCACATCAAAGGGATACATGCTATGAAAAGGAAATCAAACTGGATTCCCACAAAAATAAATATAAATAACTAAATCATTTTACACATAACTAAATATATCATACTACTCTAAACAGGATACTGTAGTGAAAAGTATATACAGTGCTATCTTACATATTGCGTGAATCTATGGACTATTCTGAAATGAACAAGGTATACAAGAAGCCCTCGTTCAGACCGAAAGTGGATAAAGTTTTTTGTTTGTATATCCAAAAACTCTTTAGAGTAATATTTTGTCAATGCCACCCTTTCTGGGTCCCAAAGTAACTTTTTCAATGCCACTAAAACGTATACCTTCAGATAAGCCCTCTTGGTGCAATTTAAGGTGTTTTGAAATAGGTGTGTCAATGTGCCGAAAGGGGTTGACCGAGTTGACATGTTCAAGAATACATTTTTAAGGATATGTCAGAGTGAGGCTGTAGTGTACAGTACATGATAAAACAGAAACAGAAAACATGGATAATCCACAAACATGGAATCCACGGTGTGTCAAGAGAACTCCAAAGGGGGTAACCCTTGAGGATAAATACAAAACACTGAAAGTGATCCCTGGGCGAAAAAACGCCACAGGAACACAGAAAGAGTTCTCTGGGTATTGTGGTCAAATAAAAATAAATAATAAGAAATCTCTTTATTATAGGGTACAAGTTCCCCAAAAAAAGTAAATAAAACTTAATGAAAAACTAACACACACTAGAGAGAATAGATGGAAAGGAGAGAATGAGATGAGAATAAAGTAGTACTAAAAGTATAATAAGCAAATCTTAATTTCAAGTCTCTCACTAGAGATCAATCTAGTGGTCTGGGCAGAAACTATCCTGTATAACAGGGTATAACAGTCTCCAAGTGTTCGCCTAAAATGTTTGAGTGTGGATACAAAGTATCCTCTAAATAAACGGCAGCTGGTACGCATCAAAAGAAAAAGAAAGAAACTGAACTATCTGTTCACCAGGATATCGGACTAAGTATTCTGTAGTAGCTAATGCTCTCCCTAGAGACTCCACATTGTCATGCGCTAGAGCTATCCTTGTCCGTCCGTCGAAACTACCCACTACTCTAAATAAATATCTCAGATATCTCCATCCATACTCTCTACCTCCTAAAGTGCATAAATAAAAGTGCTGTGATTAAAAATAAGGCATAAGTCCTGACGCACGTTTCGGCGCTACCCAAGCGCCTTTGTCAAAGGTAAACGAGGTACTGGCTGGGTGTATGCTTATATACCTACTCGGGTATGTGGCTTAGACCAATCATCGCCGTCCCCGTGATTCCCGCCAAAATTAACGGATCTCATGTATCCGTCCTGATTATACTAAACACGCCCAATAGGCGTTTCTTTGGGCGGGATCATTCTTATGTGAATGGAAAGCCACTCCTTCATGATTTTTCTCTCTCGGGGATTTTGGAGAATAGTTCCGACACACAGATGCTTAAAGCCATATATAGGAGGAATCCAAATCACACAATATACCATAAGATCCACTGTGTGACTTATCCAAAAATGTGGGCAATATTTAATAAGCAGTGTCTAAGTTTGATCAGAATTTTATCGTATGGTGTTTACAATCATACATTTACAGTACTTCAACAGAGTATGTATAATAAGATCTAAATAGTAGGTGACTCTATAAAATCAAAAGAGCACATAAAGTAATTAGGGTACTCAATGTCACATGATCTATCCTGATCCTACTGTCCTTATATCTCCAAACGATGATATAACCCCCTATTTCTAAATTTAAAGGTATATACCTATAGAATTATCCAGCTGTACCTAACCTCCTATTCACACCTCTATATATATAAAGAGCTTATATTCAATATCATATAGAAAACCACGAAAAAACCCACATATATACATATTTACATAGAACATATAAGAAGAACATAATTACAGAGTATAGATTCCTATGAAGGGTCAATAAATGGAGTAAATGTGAACCCCTCATTTAATCCCTTGGGGGATAAAGTGTCAAACTTATGGATCCAGAAACATTCCCTTCTTAACAACATCTGATCCAAGTCACCTCCTCTTCTTCCCATATTTATTTTTTCAATACCTGCAAATTTTATGCATTTGGGTGTATCTATATGGTTGAGTCTCACATGCCTGGCAACAGGTGTGTCTCTCTTCGAAGTCACCGAGTGTATATGCCCCATTATACGTCTCTTAAACGGGCGTATGGTCTTGCCCACATATTTCATGCCGCATTTACACGTTAGTAAGTAGATCATACCTGAGGTGTTACAATTAAAGAAATCTTTAATGGGCATTATTATGGTGTTCGTGGAGTCAGTAAGGGTTTTGGAACCTTTGGCAATATAAGTGCATGCCACACATTTACCACACTGATATGTGCCATGCACTGTGATCCAACTATTTTTTGTTATTTTACTTGATATTGATAGATGACTGGGCACTAATATTTCCCTGATATTTTTGCCCCTTCTGGCCGTAATGGATACTTTCGATGAGACCATGTCGCAAAGATGTGAGTCTTGAGTTAGAAGTGGCCAAAAACGCCCTATGATCTTTTTTGCATCTTCCCAACCTGCATCAAAATTAGCTATACATCTAATCTGTTTAGACTGTTGTTTTATAGTATTCTGTAGCAGGGTCTCACGGTCGCATTTCAGAGCTCTTTGGTACGCTTGCTTAAGGCATCTACCAGGATAGCCTCTTTCTTTGAATCTCTGCCTTAATTCTAAGGCCTTACAGTGAAAATCCTCAAGGGAAGAACAGTTTCTTCTCAGTCTTAGATACTGACTTACTGGAATGCCTCTTTTCAGGGGGATAGGATGATGGCTCTCCCATCTAAGCATGTTATTTGTTGATGTGGGTTTGCGATAGAGGGTAGTTTTCACCTCCTGACTCTCTGTTAGTGTCAATGTACAATCCAGGAAGTTAAGTGTTTGGTCACCCAGCTCCATGGTGAATTTGAGGTTGAGGTTGTTCATGTTCAATTTGTCTACAAATTCCACAAAAGAGTCCTTAGTTCCAGTCCAAATCACTAAAATATCGTCTATATACCTTTTCCATAAATAAATATGGTCGGTATAATCTTTATGTACATCTGAGAAGACAATCTTGTTTTCCCACCAACCCAGGTGCAGGTTAGCATATGCTGGAGCACAAGATGTTCCCATAGCTGTTCCCTGCACCTGGTGGTAGTACTTATCTTGGAAGAGAAAGAAATTGTGGGTCAGTATAAATCGTAAAAGACCCAGTAAGAATTTTGTATGGGCCATATGCTCCAAACCCCTTTTCCTTAGAAAGTATTCAACGTGGTCAATACCACTTGAGTGTGGTATGGAGGAATATAGTGCCTCCACATCTAAACTACAAAGTACTGCCCCTTCGGGTACTTTTAATGATGCTAGACACTTCAAAGTGTCCTTGGTGTCTTTTAAGTAAGATGGTAATTCTTCCACAAAGGGACGTAAGATTTTGTCCACGTATATACTTCCTTTACTCGTAAGATTGTTGGACCCTGATACTATTGGTCTTGCTGTAAGTATCTCATATTGCTTGTGTATTTTTGGAAGGCAATAAAACGTAGACACTGTTGGATTTTTGATGAAGATACTAGCATATTCCTCTTTCGTTAGTATACCTTGATCAAAAGCTTGATCTAAGAGGGTCTTGTATTCCCTTTGAAATCTAAGTGAGGGGTTTGACGTAAGTAGTCTATATGTTTGATCATCATGGAGGATACGTTCAGCTGTCTGTATGTAATGCTGTCTATTCATTAATACAATATTCCCCCCCTTGTCGGCGGGTTTGATGACGAGATCGTCATTATCTTTGAGATCACAAAGGGCCTTCCATTCTAACCTTGAGAGATTACCTCTAGATTTAACTGTTAATACATCTGTATTAATTTTTTTGATCATCTTTGTGGTAGAGTCCACAAACATGTCAATATTTTTGTAATCTCTAAGGTTAGGTGTGAATCTGCTTTTAGGGCGAAGATCGGTGTAGGGTACTGTAATATTGGTGTCATTATTCTCTAATAGAGAGACTAGTTCTTGTAGACATTGATATTCTCTTGGGTTAAAACCTAGTTCTTTGGCCCTTTTTTCATCTCTTATTTTGAAAAATTTGTGTAGGGCCAAGCGTCTGCCAAATAAATTATACATCTTTTATCCATTCAAAGTGGTTGAATGGGGGGATTGGTACGAATGATAGGCCTCTCATCAGTACCTCCATCTGTGTTGATGTAAGAATAGTGTCTGACAGGTTTATAACCCTCATATCATTTTTTAGTAGCGTCTGCGTGCTCTTCCCCTGTTCCTGGTCTGTCTGTGAGTTTGTACATCCCCCTCCCGGGGGTTCTGCCCTAAAAAAGTCACACCTTTCTTTAGTATGCTCTTATTGGTTTGTGGATTCCAATTTACCGTGGGGGCCAGAGTCTGTTCACTATCCGTGTCTGATGTCTCATAATCAGAAGTGGCATAATGATCAGAATCTACTCTTGTAGTTTTTCTGAACCTTCTATAGACCCTACCTTTTCTATAATCTTCATTGTCTCTCAGAAATTTTCCATGTTTACGACTCTTAATAGTGTTTTGATATTTATTAAGGTTTTGTTGAAGTCTCTGTTCTTGACCTGAGAAGGAGGTAGAGAGTATGGATGGAGATATCTGAGATATTTATTTAGAGTAGTGGGTAGTTTCGACGGACGGACAAGGATAGCTCTAGCGCATGACAATGTGGAGTCTCTAGGTAGAGCATTAGCTACTACAGAATACTTAGTCCGATATCCTGGTGAACAGATAGTTCAGTTTCTTTCTTTTTCTTTTGATGCGTACCAGCTGCCGTTTATTTAGAGGATACTTTGTATCCACACTCAAACATTTTAGGCGAACACTTGGAGACTGTTATACCCTGTTATACAGGATAGTTTCTGCCCAGACCACTAGATTGATCTCTAGTGAGAGACTTGAAATTAAGATTTGCTTATTATACTTTTAGTACTACTTTATTCTCATCTCATTCTCTCCTTTCCATCTATTCTCTCTAGTGTGTGTTAGTTTTTCATTAAGTTTTATTTACTTTTTTTGGGGAACTTGTACCCTATAATAAAGAGATTTCTTATTATTTATTTTTATTTGACCACAATACCCAGAGAACTCTTTCTGTGTTCCTGTGGCGTTTTTTCGCCCAGGGATCACTTTCAGTGTTTTGTATTTATCCTCAAGGGTTACCCCCTTTGGAGTTCTCTTGACACACCGTGGATTCCATGTTTGTGGATTATCCATGTTTTCTGTTTCTGTTTTATCATGTACTGTACACTACAGCCTCACTCTGACATATCCTTAAAAATGTATTCTTGAACATGTCAACTCGGTCAACCCCTTTCGGCACATTGACACACCTATTTCAAAACACCTTAAATTGCACCAAGAGGGCTTATCTGAAGGTATACGTTTTAGTGGCATTGAAAAAGTTACTTTGGGACCCAGAAAGGGTGGCATTGACAAAATATTACTCTAAAGAGTTTTTGGATATACAAACAAAAAACTTTATCCACTTTCGGTCTGAACGAGGGCTTCTTGTATACCTTGTTCATTTCAGAATAGTCCATAGATTCACGCAATATGTAAGATAGCACTGTATATACTTTTCACTACAGTATCCTGTTTAGAGTAGTATGATATATTTAGTTATGTGTAAAATGATTTAGTTATTTATATTTATTTTTGTGGGAATCCAGTTTGATTTCCTTTTCATAGCATGTATCCCTTTGATGTGGTTGTTATAACCCCTCAATCCATATGGAGCCTTTTTTCTACTGTAGTAATGACGAATCAATATTAAATCATAGGTGTGTGATTTTGTCATTGAAGTCCATTTTACCCTAGTGGTGATACTTATTTGCCTATCTTGACATTAGATTTGCATCGTCAGGGCCAGCGCTTCCTTTAGGTGACTTAGGCAGCCTCCAGTAGCCTGATCTACACCAGACCAGTGGATTCAGACTGTAGCCAGATCCCGTCATCATCCTCATCTGGTTGTAAGTAAGCAATCTAGTATATTTTTGTGGCACTAATCTCTGATTTACATTGTGATGTCACATGGGGGCGGGGGCGGCAAATTTTTCTTTTGCCTATGGCGGCAGAAAGCCTTGCATCGGCCCTGTGCATCGCATGTATATCCACCAGGAGAAATATGCCATGAATGTGTCCAACTATACGAACTCATTTTAACCTGGATGGTATCTATACCGGCTATCTGTAACACTCTGCATGAGCTGAGACAGCCAATATCGGGAGTAAATACAGCAATTTATAAATACAGGGAGTGCAGAATTATTAGGCAAATGAGTATTTTGACCACATCATCCTCTTTATGCATGTTGTCTTACTCCAAGCTGTATAGGCTCGAAAGCCTACTACCAATTAAGCATATTAGGTGATGTGCATCTCTGTAATGAGAAGGGGTGTGGTCTAATGACATCAACACCCTATATCAGGTGTGCATAATTATTAGGCAACTTCCTTTCCTTTGGCAAAATGGGTCAAAAGAAGGACTTGACAGGCTCAGAAAAGTCAAAAATAGTGAGATATCTTGCAGAGGGATGCAGCACTCTTAAAATTGCAAAGCTTCTGAAGCGTGATCATCGAACAATCAAGCGTTTCATTCAAAATAGTCAACAGGGTCGCAAGAAGCGTGTGGAAAAACCAAGGCGCAAAATAACTGCCCATGAACTGAGAAAAGTCAAGCGTGCAGCTGCCACGATGCCACTTGCCACCAGTTTGGCCATATTTCAGAGCTGCAACATCACTGGAGTGCCCAAAAGCACAAGGTGTGCAATACTCAGAGACATGGCCAAGGTAAGAAAGGCTGAAAGACGACCACCACTGAACAAGACACACAAGCTGAAACGTCAAGACTGGGCCAAGAAATATCTCAAGACTGATTTTTCTAAGGTTTTATGGACTGATGAAATGAGAGTGAGTCTTGATGGGCCAGATGGATGGGCCCGTGGCTGGATTGGTAAAGGGCAGAGAGCTCCAGTCCGACTCAGACGCCAGCAAGGTGGAGGTGGAGTACTGGTTTGGGCTGGTATCATCAAAGATGAGCTTGTGGGGCCTTTTCGGGTTGAGGATGGAGTCAAGCTCAACTCCCAGTCCTACTGCCAGTTCCTGGAAGACACCTTCTTCAAGCAGTGGTACAGGAAGAAGTTTGCATCCTTCAAGAAAAACATGATTTTCATGCAGGACAATGCTCCATCACACGCGTCCAAGTACTCCACAGCGTGGCTGGCAAGAAAGGGTATAAAAGAAGAAAATCTAATGACATGGCCTCCTTGTTCACCTGATCTGAACCCCATTGAGAACCTGTGGTCCATCATCAAATGTGAGATTTACAAGGAGGGAAAACAGTACACCTCTCTGAACAGTGTCTGGGAGGCTGTGGTTGCTGCTGCACGCAATGTTGATGGTGAACAGATCAAAACACTGACAGAATCCATGGATGGCAGGCTTTTGAGTGTCCTTGCAAAGAAAGGTGGCTATATTGGTCACTGATTTGTTTTTGTTTTGTTTTTGAATGTCAGAAATGTATATTTGTGAATGTTGAGATGTTATATTGGTTTCACTGGTAATAATAAATAATTGAAATGGGTATATATTTGTTTTTTGTTAAGTTGCCTAATAATTATGCACAGTAATAGTCACCTGCACACACAGATATCCCCTAACATAGCTATAACTAAAAACAAACTAAAAACTACTTCCAAAAATATTCAGCTTTGATATTAATGAGTTTTTTGGGTTCATTGAGAACATGGTTGTTGTTCAATAATAAAATTAATCCTCAAAAATACAACTTGCCTAATAATTCTGCACTCCCTGTACTATGCAGGATTACTTGGACGGTACATTATAGAAACCGAAAGATCGACTGATCTTGCCTGCTGTAGATTTGACATATTGATAGACTATATTTATCATATACAATTTAGAGAACCCTGTCCACCAAGTGACAAGTATAGTTTTGGAGAATGTGACACGTGAATCATATACATACTGCTACTGATCTCCTGGAATCCCATCTTATGAGTTTGATTGGCTTTGTCTGAATGCCGATTTTTAGGGATGTGCATGGGCAAAAAACTTGGTTCTGTTCGGCACTTCTGATATTCGGAACTTCAGCAATTCGGAAATGTAGGACTTCAGAAATTCGGAACCCTAGTAGGGGTATGGGTAGGGGTAGTGGGTAGGGGTAGTGGTAGAGTAAGGGATTAGGGGTTAGGGTTAGATTCCTGTCATCATTCCCTTCATTTTCCCTCCCTCTCCTATTTTGACACTTTTCGCTTTTGCAATTCAGTTCGGTTCGGAAATTCCGAAATTAAGCACTTCCGGAGGTTATTACTTGAATAATAAAATGGGACTGGAAGGATATTGGAAACAATGGTCTTTATGGTTTAAAAAAAATCTAATTCTCTCAAATATTGGCTAAAATAATAAACGTTTAGAATGTAAATCAATTTAAATAAACTATGCAGAAGGAGATTTAAAGGTTCCTTCTCTCTCCCCTGTCCACAATAGAAGGAATGAATGGTGAACGAATGATAGTATGGGATATGAATGGTTTAGTCATCAGATTCTCCAAACAATAACATTTTATTTAATTCTCGCTAAGAAAATAGTAACCATAAGGGTGAAAATTGATAATCTCTCACAAAAGAATGCTTAGACGGGTCTAACAAAATGAAGATAGAGAAAAAAATAAATAATGAAAGGAGAAGTTTGTCATAGAATATAATTATGGGGGAAGGTTAAGGGTGGGATCCATAGGGAGGGTATTTATAAATAGAAGCATGTAAAGAAAAAAAAGAGAAATAAAATATGATGAAAAAGGTATATCCTTAATAAACAATATTACATATACCCTTCTGATCTATTTCTCAAAGAAAAAAATAAAGATGGCCTAGGCTATAAGAAGATTGCCAAAACCCTGAAACTGAGCTGCAGCATGGTGGGCAAGAAAGCGGTTCCACAGGACAGGTTCCACTCAGAATAGGCCTCGCCATGGTTGACCACAGAAGTTGAGTGCACGTGTTCAGTGTCATATCAAGAAGTTGTCTTTGAGAAATAGACATAGTGCTGCCAGCATTTCTGCAGAGGTTGAAGGGGTGGGAGGTCAGCCTGCCAGTGCTCGGACCATATGCCGCACACTGCATCAAACTGGTCTGCATGGCTGTCGTCCCAGAAGGAAGCCTCTTCTAAAAATTATGCACAAGAAAGCCCGCAAACAGTTTGCTGAAGACAAGCAGACTAAGGACATGGTTTACTGGAACCATGTCCCGTGGTCCGATGAGACCAAGATAAACTATTTGGTTCAGATGGTGTCAAGCGTGTGTGGAAGCAACCAGGTGATGAGTACTGTAACAGATGCTCTCTTCTTGGATATTACTTTTATTTTTTCCTGGATCGGTATACGTACCCAACAGAACAGATTTGCCCCAGCTGGTTCGTATACCGAATAATGTACCGAGCCCTTGGACCACCCAAAGCAGTCGTGTGCTGCCAATGGACCCAATTGACCTTACTGACACTTGCTCTAATTGCAACTCTGAACGTTCTAAGTTGTGCACTGGGTGGCTGTCGATTCTTATGCACGAACACGTGGTGGCCGCCATCTTGTTTTGTCGAACGCATCCATCGGTGTTTGGTCGTCGAGTGTATGGAACTATTTTTGGACACTCAAGGCTTCATGAATCACCTAGTTTTGTTCCAAATCATCTGAAAGAGGCGACGTTCGGTGAAACCCAACTCCCGAACAAGGGGCACATGACTAGCTTTCCCACGAACAGTTATATAAGACTGGCCGCACAGCCTGATTCTATGGAACTATTCTTGGCAGGAGCCTCGGTCGGTAAGAAATAAGACTTTCATACAAATCCCGAACCTATGAACTGATCTGGATGATTTTTGGATATGTTACTCACCCAGATCGGGGCTATCAGGGGATATCCTTTTTATGGGGTTTATGTGTGGTTTGGGGGTATTTTCAGAATAGCTATAAAATTATGTTCTTTTTCGGCTCAAGATAATTTAGTTGATACATTAATTGACTCAATTATCTCCTACGCAGAGAGGAGGGATTGTATGCCATGTGTGGGAGTGCCTTACATTGTAACTCTCTCATTATTGGTTTGTAAGTTTGTGTTACAGTCCCCAATAAGGTCCATGTGGGTGGGCCCCTTGCATAGGGACTTGCATAAAAGCTTAGTGTGGCTACCATTAAACCAGTTCACTTAACCCTCAACACGCAGCCTCGACTCGTGATTGTAGGGAACCGCTATACTGCTATAACCACTAGCTCTTATAAGAGCTTTACAGCTATATTGAATTCTTGAGCTGCTGGGATATCAACTGGAGAATACTGCAGCGCTATTCAGACTAGAGGAAAAGGACATCTCTGGCGGTAGATACCCCTCCTCACTTGGGGTGACCGTCACAAGTGCACAGTCAAGCATGGTGGTGGGAGTGTCATGGTCTGGGCCTGCATGAGTGCTGCCGGCACTGGGGAGCTACAGTTCATTGAGGGAACCATGAATGCAAACATGTACTATGACATACTGAAGCAAAGCATGATCCCCTCCCATCGGAGACTTGGCTGCAGGGCAGTAATCCAAAATGAATAACCATCCCAAACACCAATCCCTTGCTAAAGAAGCTCAAGGAAAGGTGATGGACTGGCCAAGGATGTCTAAAGGCCTCCACCCTATTGAGCATCTGTGGGGCATTCTCAATTGGAAGGTGGGGGAGCGCAAGGTCTCTAACATCCACCAGCTCAGTGATGTCGTCATGGAGGAGTGGAAGAGGACTCCAGTGGCAACCTGTGAACTTCATGCCCATGAGAGTCAAAGCAGTGTTGGAAAATAATGGTGACCACACAAAATGTTTGGGCCCAGTTTGGACATTTCCACATAGGGGTGTACTCACTTTTGTTGGCAACAGTTTAGACATTAAAGGCTTTGTTTTGAGTTATTTTGAGGCGGAGGCAAATTTACACTGTTATATAGGCTGTACACTTACTACTTCAAATTGTAACAGAGTGTCATTTCTTCAGTGTTGTCACATGAAAAGATATAATAAAATATTTAGAAAAATGTGAGCGGTGTACTCACTTTTGTGAGATACTGTATTAATGTCTTTGTAACGGATTAATCCGCACATAGAAATGTTTATGATGGTATTTACCGTCCTGACAGGAATAGTTGTGCCCATCTGCAACCATGCAGCTGGATACCTGATAAACCCTGCATGTCTAGGGATGCCGGCCGCTGCGGATCTATGTCACTTTAAAGCCCCATGGCTGCCCACGTTGATGACGACGTCATGCGCGCACACGTTTTGGGGTCAAAGGTCGGTCACAACCAACCAGATAAACAGGAGGGTTATTTAAATAATTTTTTACATTCTCTCATTGCCCTATCGTGGTTTCTGCCTGATGGTAATCTGAGAGTGCATTCCTGATCTTGATATTTTGGTATTTGACTTTGGCTTTGTTCTGACTTCCCTTATTTCTGGTATCCTTGACTCTTGGCTTTCCCTCATCCTTGTGTCCCATTCTGTGTCCCTGACCTGGGTAAGTATCCTATTATTTGGTATGTTAAGTCCGGCCATTCTAAGGCCTGGTAACATGTTACCTTTTAGTCCTAGGTGTGATACAATTCTGTGTGCTGGATCAGTTAGTAATCCTGACAATCTTACATATATAAAGGCATACTAAATATATTTTTATATCAATACACACACACACACACATATATAAATATTAATATAAAATACACTTAAAATTAAATTATACACACACACGTATACACACACATATATATATATATATATATATATATATATATATTGTGATCTTTGTCTGCAGGTAGCACGGTCCTCTAGGGCAAAAACATGCACAGTCTTTCAATGCAACTTCATTCCAGGCACTTTATTTGTAAGTTTACAAATGAGGCAGCAGCAAATGAAAACATAAATATAACAGGTTTCCCTTTAAACAAAAACCTAGCTCGTCTGAGCACTGACTCACTTTGTATATCCCTCTCTATCAGGGTTAAACTAACAAAAACATATTGTACCAACCTTATTAGATAGCAACACTCTGCTAGCTAGCCTGTTGCTTTCCTTTCTGCACTCCCAGTGCTCCAAGACAGCCTTGCCCTGACTGCTTTCTTTTCTGCACTCCCAGTGCTCCAAGCCAGCCTTGACTGCTTCCTCATGCACTCCCAGTGCTCCAAGCCAGCCTTGGCCTGACTGCTTTCCTTTCTGCACTCCTAGTGCTCCAAGCCAGCCTTGACTGCTTCCTCCTGCACTCCCAGTGCTCCAAGCCAGCCTTGACTGCTTCCTTTCTGCACTCCCAGTGCCTAGTCTCCTTGACTCTCTATCTGGAGAGAACAGCCTCTCTCCTACCAGCTTCCTGGGAGGAAGCCAGCAATCCCTCTCCTCTACCTGCCTAGCAGGGAGGGGTTTATTCCCACTGCAACAGCTCATTAACTGCAGCTGAGCAGTGGGTTGGAGACGGTCCAAAAAACCCTGGCCTGGATCTACGTCTCCCCAGAAAACCACTAAACTGTGGAGTGGAGCATTGGCCCACCCTTCTCTCCAAATGCTCCACCCCAGGGGCCCATAACTAAACAATGCTTTGTGCTGTGCAACACACAAACTACATGTACTTCCCCTGGGGTTAAAAGGCCTAACTGCCTTCACTTTATCACAATATATATAAAATTTCATTCAAAGTGTATTTTGATATTAATATATATATATATATATATATATATATATATATATATATATTAATATCAAAATACAGTTAGAATAAAATTACATATATTTATAATTTTTTATTATTTAAAAAAATGAAATATATAATGAAATATTTATAGAATTAAATTATATATAAATAATATGATATATATATATATATATATATATATACACAAACACATAATTTTCATATATATATATATATATATATATACACACCCAGAAGGAATTTCATAAATATACACGTAGACTTCAAATATATAAATATGTATATCTATTTAAATTTAAATTATACGTGCATATTTATGTGACATTTTTACATAATTAAGTAATTTTATTGATTGCAACTTGAGGTACCTGTCTGACAACCCAGGCCGAAAGTCGAGAGAAATTCATTTGCTAGCACTATATTTAACCCTGTAACTTTCCAAGACACCTGTACATTGGGGGTACTGTTTTACTCGGGAGACTTCGCTAAACACAAATATTAGTGTTTCAAAACAGTAAAACACGTCACAGCGATGAAATTCTCAATGCGTGACTTTTGTGCATTTTTCACACACAAATGGCACTTTGAACACAAGAATATACAAAACACAACGAGGGAACCGGCTGATTGTCTAAATGAAGATAAATAAAAAGAGGTATAGTGTAATACAGTTTTAAAATATTAACACTGCGCAATATGAAATGCACTCACAGGATATTGGACAGTTCAGGCATATATGTCCAATATCCTGTGAGTGCATTTCATATTGCGCAGTGTTAATATTTTAAAACTGTATTACACTATACCTCTTTTTATTTATCTTCATTTAGACAATCAGCCGGTTCCCTCGTTGTGTTTTGTATATTCTTGTGTTCAAGTTGATTGCTAGCTGGGAGCGATCTGAGGGAGGCTGCATTCACTAACCACTGATAAGTATCCTTGTATATAAGTGTGTGTATAAGGTGCATTTCTTTTTGACAAATGGCACTTTCACTGATGATATAATTGTTGTGACATGTTTTATTGTTTTCAAAACACTAATATTTGTGTTCAGCAAAGTATCCCAAGTATAGCAGTACCCCCCATGTACAGGTTTTATAGTGTTTTTGAAAGTTACAGAGTCAAATATAATGGTAGCCCATGACTGAGAATTACCCCCATGATGGCAAACCATTTGCAAAAGAAGACAACCCAAGGTATTGTAAATGGGGTATGTTTTTTAGTAGCCACTTAGTCACAAACACTGGCCAAAGTTAACATTCATAATAGTTTTTGTATTTTCAACAAACAAAAAAAATAGAATTGCTAACTTTGGTCAGTGTTTGTGACTAAGGGGCTACTAAAAAAGAGTGGACATACCCCATTTGCAATACCTCAGGTTATCTACTTTAAAAAAATATGTACATGTGAAGTGTGATTCAGAGATTTATGACATATAACAGTGTTACAATGTCACTATTGATAAATTTTAAAAATATACATTTTGAAACAGCAATGTCCTACTTGTACTTATAGCTCTATAACTTGCAAAAAAAATAAATGCTAAGAACATGTTAACATTGGGTATTTTTAAACTCAGGACAAAATTTAGAAACTATTTAGCATGGGTGTTTGTTGACAGTTGTAGGTGCGTAACAGATTTTGGGGGTCAAAGTTTTTTTTTTTAATTTTTAAATTTGTCAACATATTTTATAATTTTTTATAGTAAATTATATGATATGATGAAAATAATGGTGAGAAAAACTGTATATAATATGTGTGGATACAGTAAATGAGTAAGAGAAAAATTACAGCTAAACACAAACACCGCTGAAATATAAAAACAGCTCTGGTCCTTAAGGTTGAGGACATTGAAAAACGGTCTGGTCACTAAGGGGTTAAAAAAAATTACAAAAACTTTCCTTATTCTGCGTGTGTAGATTTCTTTGTGATATGTACTGTAACCTCAGTTTCAAGGCTGAACATGTTTGATAAGTAAACACATTCAGGTTTAGCATGTTTTGCTACTCCTGTATTAGATATTCATACAGGATTTATTTTCTACCCTGTCATCACTGGAAGATTTAAGTAAGCCTAATATATTAAGGATAAAAATATTGCTTCTATAAAGAGAAGTTTAAAAGCTTCCAAAATAAATGATAATTTAGGACTTCTCAGATAATGCATGTTTTATTTTGCACTCAGATAATTATTTAAGAACAGTTAAAAATCAAAGTTTCAAGACAAAACTTTCAGTAAATCTAAAAAATTTTTACTAGTAGGTTCAATCAAACCTATGAATCACAGGATTGATCTTTGTGTTAAGCAATAAAATATGACGCAACAGAAGTTAAAATCACACTGTCACCGTCTGGAGACTTTGCAGACTTCGCAATGACCCTCGACAGTGACATTGCTGCTGGGTGTCCGGTGGGGGCAATTAAAGGTGAGATTTAATTACTTACTGACCACCATGTTCCTCCAGCTGGCTTATTTCCAACATTACTGCTGAACTGAGTACTGCATTGAAGTCTACGGAGGATCTTGCAAGACCGTGGGTAACTCCACCCAGTGTTTAAAAAAGTCAGGCTTAGTAAATAAACAGAGACAAATTAGTCTCTTATTTGTCTCTGTATATCTCTTGACTGGTTGGAATTTCAGTGAAATTCCAACGGAGTCAAAATAAGCATTTCATAAAAATTTTGTATTTATTACATAGTCATTTTTCGGAAGGGAGGGTGTGACAGATCTGCTTTAAAGGCAAGCTCTACTTTCTTTGTCAGTTCTAAACTTCCCTGAAAAATTACCTGCTCATAACATCTCAAAACTCTATTCTTGTGATGCTTCATTGTCTTTCATCAAGTGTCACGCATTCCTAGTGTAAGGGAGTGTCTGTACCCTGAGTGGTACCTCAGCTACAGATTCTCCCATGTCCCATGGTGAAGCAGTGATTATAACTCTGGTTTACCCAAACATCAGCCAAGACTTGAGGAAGGTTACAAAATTAACTGTTTTATTAGGGCCAAGGGGCCCTTAAGACGTGTTTTAAAAGTAGCAGCAGCTCTTGACACCCGTGAGGGAATACCTTTCCCCCTCACCTAAGTATAAAACCAAACCAACAATAGATGGGTGGTGCGCTTGATAGTATTTACATGCAATAATTGCTTACCCCTTATTGAATTAAGTGTGGAGATTCTAGTGTACTTGAATACATAAAAAGGGGGATAAAAACACAGAAAGAAATGCTAGTGCAAATAGTGCTGATATACAAATAAAGTGTGAAATAAATAGGAGAGAAAACTCACAATTTTTAGAGCCTGAGGTGTAAGGGTCTATAAAAGCGCAGTGGTGCTCATATACAGGTGATACTCGAAAAATTAGAATATCGTGCAAAAGTTCATTTATTTCAGTAATGCAACGTAAAAGGGGAAACTAATATATGAGATAGACGCATTACATGCAAAGCAAGATAGTTCAAGCCGTGATTTGTCATAAGAGCGATGATTATGGCTTCCAGCTCATTAAAACCTCAAATCCACAATCTCAGTAAATTAGAAAATTACATGCAATCAATAAAACAAGGAGGGTACATAGAACAATTTTGGACCTCTGAAAAGTATAAGCATGCATATTGACCCAGTACTTGGTTTGGGCCCCTTTTGCAGTTACTGCCTCAATGCGGTGTGGCATGGAAGCTATCAGCCTGTGGCACTGCTGAGGTGTTATGGAAGACCAGGATGCTTCAATAGCGGCCTTCAGCTCTTCTGCATTGTTCAGTCTCATGTCTCTCATCTTTCTCTTGGCAATGCCCTATAGATTCTCTATGGGATTCAGGTCAGGCGAGTTTGCTCGCCAATCAAGCACAGTAATCCCACGGTCATTGAACCAGGCTTTGGTGCTTTTGACAGTGTGGGCAGATGCCAAGTCCTGCTGGAAAATGAAGTCAGCATACCCATAAAGCTCGTCTGCGGAAGAAAGCATGAAGTGTTCCAAAATCTCCTGGTAGACGGCTGCGTTGACCCTGGACTTAATGAAGCACAGTGGACCAACACCAGCAGATGACATGGCTCCCCAAATCAACACAGACTGTGGGAACTTCACACTGGACTTCAAGCATCTTGCAGTGTGCGCCTCTTCATTCTTCCTCCAGACTCTGGTTTTCAAATGAGATGCAAAAGTTGCTCTTATCAGAAAAGAGGACTTTGGATCACTGAGCAACAGACCAGGTCTGTTTTTCTTTAGCCCAGGTAAGACGCTTCTGACGTTGTTTGTTGTTCAGGAGTGGCTTGACAAGAGGAATACGACATCTGAAGTCAATGTCCAGGATCCGTCTGTGTGTGGTGGCTCTTGATGCACTGACTCCAGCCTGAGTCCACTCCTTGTGAAAGTCCCCAACACTTTTGAATGGCCTTTTCCTGACAATCCTCTCCAGGCTGCGGTCATCCCTTCTGCTTGTACACCTTTTTCTTCCACAGGTTTCCCTTCCACATAACTTTCTGTTAATGTGCTTTGATACAGCACTTTGGGAACATGTAACTTCCTTCGCAATTTTCTGCACAACTGTCAGGTCAGCAGTCTTCCCCATGATTGTGATTCCTACTGAACCAGACTGAGAGAGCATTTAAAGGCTCAGAAACCCTTTGCAGGTGTTATGGCTTACTTAGCTGATTATAGTGGGACACTGTGAGCCTAGAAAATTGCACCTTTTCACAATATTCTAATTTACTGAGATTGTGGATTTGGGTTTTTCATGAGCTGTAAGCCATAATCATCGCACTTATGACAAATCACCTGTAGTGTCAATATTTAGGGGTGACACTCCTCTATCTGGAACCTGAAATCTGGACTAGTAGGCAAGTAGAGTGCTAAAAAAATAGTATTTATTTATCAAATAATAAAAGGTTCTCCAGTTCTCCAGTGTGATGAACTACAGCAACTATTTTTATATCTGTGTGCTGCATCTCCTTGTTTTTTTTTGCAGTGTGATGATCACATTATTCTGGATAGGTCAGTCACGGTTCCCTCAACTGTGTGATTTTTCTAAAAAGATCTAAAGGAGAAGTCATTCAAACTTATACTTATAATGGAATATCTTGTATGCCTTCTAGTATAGCTGATATCAGGTTAAACTTATTTATTAGAGAGTATCTGGACACAACTTGACCCCTTCTTGTATGGTGCTGATTCTTCTAATGGAATAAAGACATCTAAAGCTTTTGTTTTTGGTGTAGACTTGAGTATCTAATGAGGTTAGCAGACTAGATGAGTGTTTCTATCTTTAAAGGACCACCACCATAAACCATAAACACTACAGTGCACTGTAGGACCTAGGTCTGCTAGACCTAGCTCGGAAATGGAAGTGCCTGCTTAGGATCCTTTGGTTTTCCAGTGTTTATGAAGGAGGCATTATGCGTTCCATTGGTAGAATTCTTTGACTTACTATAGAGGGGGTGTCAAGGCACTCCTCACACCATAAACAATATATATGTATATATACAATACACAAGAACCAGTGCATTCACTTATCCACTAAACAGCAACTTCATTGTTGGCAGATGTTATTAGTTTTTTTTAAAACGGCTAATCTAGGCAAAAATAATGGGAGTTTAGTTACATTATATGATCATACATTGCATAAGCCTGCCACAACGTCAATGTACCCCATCTTTCGCAGATCCTACTCTAACAACCTTATGTCTGCTCTTATGAGATTAACCCACTTACTTGGGGGAAAAAAATCCATCTGGAGCTCTCTGCAGTACAAGGCTAAATAGGGCACTGAGATGAGGCACCTGTGACAGGGAGGGGTGCAAAACCAAGGAGTTGACTAGACTCCCAAATAAATATATATATATACATAAATATATGAAACCAGAGGGCTGCACTCACCTGAACATGCATAAATGGGGTGCTGTTGGGGGCCAATTTATACAATACACAAACTCCAACACACACACTTATCCACTAAACAGAAACTTCAATGTTGGCAGATTTTATTAGTTTTTTTTTTTTTTTTAAAACACCTAATCTAGGCAAAAATAATCGGGAACCCTCAGACCCTCAAATCGCTCTCTCGTATTTTTCTACCAACCCTTTTTCCTACTCCTGGGTACTCTTCTTTAGCTGACCACGATCTGATCGTGGCTTTCCTGCTTGTTTCCATTTCGCTCTATGAGAGCCGCACTACGGTGAGTGTTTCACAGCCTAACTACCCGTTTTCCTGTGTCTTTGTGGTGACGCACAGAGTCGCCGCCTCCACATTTGTGCTAGTGGTTCATCACTCTGGCATTTAAGAGTTTAGATTTCTGATATTTTCTCTGCTTTCCATTTGGTTATTTCTAACCTACAGTTCCAAGATAAGTTTTTCTCCTTCAATATCATAGTTCTTTGTTCCAAAATAATATTTTATTATTATATCATATTATTATATTTTGTTCCAAAATATTTTCTTTCATAAATTCTAAATACTTTCTTTTTCTGTTTTTCCCTAATCGGGTTCATCTCCTCATTTATATACTGTGCATATTTTTTCTACCAATCAAAATAAAATAAATCCAAAATAAATCTAAATAATATCTGCCAAAAAGGGTTACTCCCTTTATTATAACAGGTGACCCCTGTTTGCTATAGTGGTCTTGTGTTATACTATATACAGTGGGTGATCCCCTTCTTATTGTTGCATCATTGGGTAACACTCATATGCTCCACTTGTTTGACTCCCAAGATTTATTTTAAAGGGTAACCCTTATTTAATATTGGGTGTCCCCCAATCATTCTCAAAGGGTGACCCCCTATTATTTCTGTTTTTTTTACATTTAATTTACATGTTATCTTAATTATTAATTAAGCTACCCTGTTGCCTATTTGTTATATTAGCTGATAAAATGTGGTCAGTGTTAATATTACTTTGTGATACTTATCATCAATATATCTGACCAACCAGACTTTACTGTTTCTGCTGAGCTAAAATCTTGGCTTTTTTCCCACAATAGCGGAATCTATGCCTAAAGCCATAGCAGTCTAATCCTGTTCCCAAATCACCTTTTTCTGACTCTGAGGATTCCCATAATTGATCTGACCAAGAAGGGGCTCTGCACAAGTGTCCCAGGAAGGGCAACAGTGCTTCAGCCGGTAAAGACAAGGCACCAGCTAAAACCCAGAGATTGTCTCATACCTCAAAAAGCCAACAAATAATTAATCCTCTGGAAGATTTCACACACAACTATGACCTACAAGTCGTGGACGAGTACTGTGTGGGGTATTCTATTGAGGAATTCCGACCTATGCGAAACACACTAATACTCCTTATGTCAAGGAGTCTTTTGTGGCCAAATCTTATTTGATCCTAGGATCATCAAACATCCCTGCTTGGCTGAGTGGGTGCCACAGGATCTTTCCAGGGTCGCACTGCTCAAGGTAATCAACCTACCTTATTTTCTAGTACCTAATGCAGGCCATGTAACCTGTTTTTTTCCCACAGTGGTCTCTCCTCACTCAGGATCCTTGGATCCTTCAAACAGTTTCAGGGTTTCACATAGATTTCACCTCTGACCCACTACAAGGATTTCCTCCTAACCATCTAAGGATGTCCCAATCGGACATCACCATCTTGGACACATAACTCTGCAAGCTCAGAGACAAGGGCAAGACATTCTCCATTCCCACCCAAGTCTATCAGCAACATTTTCCTGGTCTGGACAAAATCCAACAAATCATCAATTCAAGAAATTTGAATCAGTTCATGTTATATCGTCATTTCAAAATGGAAGGCTTACACATGCTTCGAGACCTTCTCTGCAAGGAAGACTGGTTCTCCCGCTTTGATTTAAGAGATGCTTACCTTACAGTTCCGGTGGCATCCTCCCACTGCTCCAATTCCTCTGGCAACAAGATCTCTGGTAATTCACTTGCCTCCCTTTTGGGCTCTCTTCCGCTCCTTGGTGTTTCACCAAATTGATGAAACCAGTTATGACTCCCAATGTATCAGATCCATCATCTATCTACATAACATTCTAATCAGGGCTCAAGATCCACACAAGATCCTTCAAAACACACAGAAATGGCCAAATTTCTCCACCAGAACCTCGGATTTGTAATCAGTTTTGAGAAATCTTCTCAAATCCCATCTCAGACTGTCCTTTTCCTGGGTTTTCAGATCGACTCCGTCCTTCTGATTCTTCAGCTACCGTTTTCAAAAGTAAAGTCCTTCAAAAAAGATATTCAAAGACTGCTGTCCTCTCAACAAATTTTTCTTTTCTATTTAGCGCGAATCATAGGACTTCTGTCAGCCGCTATTTAGGCAATTTCCCAAGGCCCTCTGCACTATAGAGCAATGCAACATCTCAAGAGATTATCTTCACAGATCCAGGTCATAAGACCAACCAATAGTTCTTACCAACGAGGTGGCTCCAGAATAGGGAGGCTTGGAACGGGAAATCTATATCCGGGTGCCAACCTGATTTTTATCCTGAAGTCAGATGCCAACCTCCTGGGTTGGGGGGCTTCCTGTGCCTAATCTGTTTGTTGGTGCAACTAAGCACCACGTATTTGGTGTTACTGAGTTGTTCTATTACTTGGTAAGATCTCTGCCAGTATGCTTGTAGCTTGCCATGTCGGACTGGCTTTAATTCCATAACCTTTTGCATGACATGCAACCTATGAGTTCGGATGCCCCGGTCATGCAACACATGCTGTTTCCCCGGGATAGCTGGAGATTCTCTTGGACCATCTGGGTTAACTGCGTCATACAGTCCTGGAGCTCGAGCATGTAAGGTACGATCGGGGTACCTATGATCTTCCCTTCCTAATGCTCCCAAATTAGATCACCCTTCTCCCATACTGGAGCTTGAATGGGGAGAACCCCATGGATTCCTGCGGTACCTCCCGTTCAGCAAAAAAGAGATGCGGCAGGAATCTCTCCCAGTCTCTACAAGCAGTGGTGAACATCTGAACCATTTGCTTCAGTATCCCATTTCCCATTGAATGATAGATTTTTGGAATGTCATATGGGTATATTATAAGTCAAACCTAAATGAAGTTCCAGTACATTTTTTAAAATGTCAGAATAATGATATTAAGGGACTTTGAGTAAAAGGCATAGCATCTTCAGACAGAGGAGGAGATAGAATGCTTAAACTCAGACAGAGAAAATCTTATTAAATTTACCAATTAGGCACTTTACAGGAAAGTTGTTTAAACAAACATTTAGCTGCATGTACCACTTAAATTAATTTTATGCACAGATTACATTATTCCATGTTTAGATTTTCATACAAATGTTTATAGTGGGGTTTTTTTCTGCCTAAACATAACATTATATATTTTTTAGACAGATCAATTTTGCAATATACATATTTTTTAATTGTTATTTTTTATTTTTTGTAAATATATTTTTATGTGTGCAATATATGCATTTTAATAATATACACAGGCCTTTTTTCCCACATATATGTATATATACATAGATAAGTTATAATCTAATGTGTGGCAGATAAAAAATTTCCAGTATCAATAACAGTTAAATTGTTAATACATTCATTCGATATTAGATACTGAAATTGTTTATTTCATGAAGTTAAAAAGTAGTTGCAATATGTTTTCAAGTGTATATAAATAGGAAGCGAAAATCCACCTCCTTATCCTGATGAAGTTGGACGACATCCCATGAAACGCGTTGATTGGAGGCATGGCAGTTGGTAACCCGCAAGGAGTATCTCAAAGGAAGGACCGTAGGATGCTCTATCTCTGATTCAGCCCTAAGAAATACTAGAGAACGCTGTGGACTCGTTTTTTTTTAACTTTTTATTTTATTTTTTTAATTTTTGTATTTCAGACCTATACCAGCCCTGCATACGTTTAGTATTGCTTATGTAAATTGGGCCTTGGTATATTGTCATCATCAATGCATCTTGCAGGTCTATTAGTCTTGCTATCCCTCCCACCCAGGTCCCCCCCTATTCTAAGTTAACATTAATATGGATTTCTGTCTATCAATTTTATTCCTCTGGTCTTGGAGAACGCCTGAGCCTCTTATATCCTATATAGTTTTGATGTTTTATTATTCTGTTTGTTGCCTGGTTTAGGGTTATATTTTTTTTCTTTCTTCTCCCTTCATCATCTTCATGAAGAGTAGTAAAAGCCTAGTGTGTCATCCATTTTGTTTATCCATGTATCCCATTCTTCTATTTGCTGATATCTGTATCCTAAGTTCACAAGAATACCCCTTTCCATTCTTGCTTGCCTAATCACTTGTTTTATTAATTTGTTGATGCTTGGAATTGTCTCTGTTTTCCAATTTCGTGCTCGTAGTAATTTAGCTGCCGTAATTGTTTGTAATATTAACATTGACATTGTTTTTCTCATAGCTGGTCAATGCAAGTTTAGCAGAACCACTTCGGGCTTAAAGAACCACTATAGTGCCAGGAAAACATACTTGTGTTCCTGACACTATAGTGCCCTTAGGGTGCCCCCACCCTCAGGGACCCCCTCCTGCCGGGCTCTGGGGAGAGGAAGGGGTTAAACTTACCTCTTTCTCCAGGGCCGGGCGGGGAGCTCTCCTCCTCCTCTCCGCCTCTTCTCCTCCTCTTCAGCTGCGCGTGCATTCAGCCAGTCTCATAGGAAAGCATTCATAATGCTTTCCTATGGACGCTTGCATCTTCTCACTGTGATTTTCACAGTGAGAAGCACGCAAACGCCTCTAGCGGCTGTCAATGAGACAGCCACTAGAGGCTTTAGAGGCTGGATTAACCTATTTATAAACATAGCAGTTTCTCTGAAACTGCTATGTTTATAAAAAAAAAATGGGTTAACCCTAGCTGGACCAGGCACCCAGACCACTTCATTAAGCTGAAGTAGTCTGGGTGCCTAGAGTGGTCCTTTAAGAGGTAATTTTATTTCCGTTATTTGATATATTATCTTAAGTACTTCTTTCCAAAACTTGTTTATGGGTATACACTGCCACCAGATGTGGATCATGTTGCCTTCACCAATATTGCATTTCCAACATCTATCTGATAACTCTGGGAAGATTCTCTTTAAGCATTTTGGTGTTAAATACCATCTATTTGATAGTTTAAATTGAGGTTTCTGTGAGGTTTAAGCAATGTATATTTTTATTTAATTTACTTAGAAAATTTATCTATTCTCCTTTTCGATATCAGGGCTGTCCAACCTGCGGCCCCCCCAGATGTTGCTGAACTACAACTCCCATGATTCCCTGGCTATCTGTTTCATTGAAAGAATCATGGGAGTTGTAGTTCAGCAACATCTGGGGGGGCCGCAGGTTGGACAGCCCTGTTCTATATGTACCTGTAGTTATTTTCCCATTTATAGATCAGTGTTATCGGTCTGTCATGTCTCCATCCATATACAACTTTAGCACATTTTGCCAGCAGATTTTTGTAGTTATTTGATTCAAAGTAGGTATATGAGGTTTATGGTATTCTCCCCCTTGTTTTTATAGAGGTGTTCTACTAGGAAGCTCTTGATTCATAGATAATTAAACGTTTCACTAGAAGGGATGTTGAATTCCTTCATAATTTGGTTGAAAGATTTAAGATTAATGTCCCACCAATATATTTTTGAATTCCTTTATCCCCCTTAATGTCCATGTTTCTATTTCTATATTTTCTAACATATCCAAAATGCTTACAAATGGGAGCACGCCTAATATTTTATTTCTGAGTCCTTTGCTGTTTGTGAGTTTACCCCACCATCCTGTTAGCTCCTTAAGTATCTGGGATTTAGTTTGTGCCACTCTGATTAATTTTTTTGTATGTCTCATCAGCCCAAAATAGTGAGGATAAATGTCCAACTCCAGTTTTAGCTTTTTCTATTTCATACCATATTTCTTGAGTTGCCGCCTTGCTTTGTGTGAGCATGCATATTTTAACTTTTAATGTTCATTTTGACACTCCTGTTCGTGAGTGCAATTAAGTAGATTCTAACTTTGGTAATTAAGATATAATCAAGGTTGGGGCTCCACGTATCTCTTTTAGTTATTGACAATCACTAAATATTGAGTGAATATTGATCAATATGAATTGAATATTAATCAATATTTATTCAGAGATCAAGTAAGAACTTACCAATGGAGAAGGGAAAAAAGGAAGAACAGTAAAAATATATATATATTTTATAAATATAGTTTTTTTTGGTTGGGTTTTTTTTTTTACTGTATCTCCACAGTTTTCTTCTATTGGTTACTGTTTCTCACTTGATCTGTCTGTGAACCAAATGGCAGGATAATGTGCCTGCTGGTGTATATATTTTGCAGTACATTGATTGAAAAATAGAATGCGGTGAAGCATCTTGGAGTGATAAAAAAGGTATAACATTTATTGAATATAGTGAAAACTATCCTAAAAGGAGATATATAAGTACAATCAGAATATTCTGTACTCCCAAATAGTAGGTGGACAAACAGATGAAAAGAGTAAATCTACGAACTGTGGAGAAAGAAAAATAAATGTGTAAGAAATATAAGTAAAAAAGACTATAGTAGCAGAATACCTTGTCCAAAGAGAGTATCCAAAAAGTATCTACAATTAGACAGTGGGTAACAATGTACCAAATCCACCACTGGATATCACTGGATACCTCTTCACAACACAGTATAACAAAACCCTAATGGGGGGTAGATAATATACCAGGTAGGCTACATTTTTTTTACCAAAGGCAATAAATAAGTATTAGCAGGTCTTATACCAGTTAAAGCCTAGAGCCAAACGTTTACTCGCTCGTATGCGGGATAACAGGCAGGGTGCATGTGCCAGCTGATCCCTATACTTGTCTAAAAGATAATAAAATTGCGTTTTTTAATCCCTACATATTTGGCAGATGGCATATGTTCCCTCCATGCATGAAACCTAAAGTCAGAAGTTTCCTAAAGTATATAAAATAATAGTACCCCAGTACCCTACCGTCAATAGTTCAGGAGACAAAAGGTTCAATACGTCTATGCTCCCATACTCGAGGAGTGAAGTTACACTGTATTTAAGTTATAAGTAAAAAAAAAAAAAATCAACCCAAAAGACATCAGTATATGCACTCGACGCGCATTTCACCCGGCATCCTTGGCTGGGATCACCAGCACTCCTTTTAGGGCATAAAACATCTAATTATAGTGGGGGAGTACATCTATCTACCACCATTTCTTTACCTATTATCAATAGTGGTGGACAAGAAAGAGTTCTATATTTCTCACAGTACACTGATTGGCACATTTTTGCATCATTTTTCATTTGCCTAATTTTTCCCCCAGATATTTTTTACTAAGTTCATCCAAGCCGAGCTACCACATAGACACGCGTTAACATCTGAGCAAAATTGTATTTCTGGGGAAAAAAACTTTCAAGGTGCTTCACCACATTCTATTTTTCATGATTGTACGCTCTTAGGGCATAAAACCCCTAGTAACAGTGGTGGAGTACACCCATCTACCACCATTTCTTTACCTATTACCAACAATGGTGGACAAGAAAGATTTCTATATTTCTCACAGTACACTGATTGGCACATTTTCGCACCCTTTTTTGTTTGCCTGATTTTTTCCCCAGATATTTTTACTAAATTCATCCAAGCCGAGCTGCCACATGGACACGCGTTAACATCTGAACAAAGTTGAATTTCCAGGAAAAAAAACTTTCAGGGTGCTTCACCACATTCTATTTTTCATGATTGTACGCTCTTAGGGCATAAAGCCCCTAGTTACAGTCGTGGAGTACATCCATCTACCACCATTTCTTTACCTATTATCAACAATGGTGGACAAGAAAGAGTTCTATATTTCTCACAGTACACTGATTGGCACATTTTTGCACCATTTTTCATTTGCCTAATTTTTTCCCCAGATATTTTTTACTAAGTTCATCCAAGCCGAGCTACCACATAGACACGCGTTAACATCTGAGCAAAATTGTATTTCTGGGGAAAATTGTTTGGCCGAACCGAAAAATCTCTCTATGCACAAGGTTACTTTTGAATGAATGTTGGTCTTTTTTCGGTTCACATAGAAAGAGTATATTGGATTGTATACACCTCATAATTACTGCTTATGCCAACAGATGATTGCTTTGGTGAGAATGATGTAATCTACTGTGGCTACATATTCTGTGTTGCTTTGGTGTTAATGTATTTTATTTTATTTAATCTTTATGCTATTGGGAAATATAAACAAAAATAAGCACAAAACTTGCTTTTGTGTCTAATAAAATCATGACTTTCCATAAAATAATGGAATTATCTTATCTGCCAATAATATATAGTGGTCCTAACATAACCTAAAGCAATTACATTGTTGACTATGTCATTGCAGTTTTGTGACGACACACATTGCAAGTTGCATAAAATCCCACGATGCATGCACAATAGAATTTGCTGATAGAATGAAAATATACCCAATGATAGAATTTCTTATTTAATGTGGATATCCGTAAAAGCAAAATACATGTTGATACTGTATTTGTTTCATCTACAACTGCTACTCTTTGCCACATCTGCTTCCCTGAATATGAAAGAAAAAAAAAAAAAAGCTTCCAGGTTTTAACTTATAAAATCAACATGCAGCGACCGTATTAACATAGAGCTTTATTATCTCGAATTATTGTGTGTACTGATATGGGGGCTCAGACTTGGCTTCCTACTGTGGATAATTAACTTTCTGTCTGACTGCTGTTCAATTAATTTTCATTGGATGGTTTGTATGAGCATATTGCTTTCTTTAGTAAATAACCATAACAAAGCTGGTAAAATGTATCCAGATTCTTCCTGCTGCTCTCTTCATGAAGGACAAACACATGACCTTAAAGCTTATCTACAAATGTCACCTAATATTGGCGAGCTGGCAAAATGCTTAATTAAGGTACGCATGAATTCTAATAAAGAATTACAAATGGTGTAGCTGAGTTTGTACATTAAGATAATGTTTACAAAAAAACTGCATATTTTCACATATGTTGGCCTGGTCCAGAATTGGTCAAAAATGGACATCAACTCCAATCACTATTTGACAGCCTGCTAATTTAACAGCAAGAGGATGATTATCCATATGCAATGGGCATGTAAAGAAATACCTGTGCATATGATCATTATTGTAGGAACAGTGCAGCAAGCATTGGGAGCCAAAAGCTCCTGCTAGGAGCTTAATTTGCTCTTCTGTGCTAAGCCCTGCAATACAGAGCCAGCTTATTTGCTGAGAGCATCCCTCGCTTGCTCTAAGCCAATGAGCAAAATGGACCCCATGTGAGAAGTCAAAACATTAGTAAATGTTTTGACTATGCACATTGTGAGGTAGCACCAGGGTTTTCCTGGGACCATAACCACTGCGGCATGCTGTAGTAGTTATGATGCTTGTGATTATCAAGCTTGGAGTGTTCCTTTTATTATTATATCATATTTAATGAAAGAATACAAGATGCCAGTTGTTCAGTGAAAGATTATTATATGCAAATATCCATAAATGCAGACAAGGCACCAGTCATGCTAACCTACAACATCTACATTTAATTAAAAATATGGAAAGCAAATTTGGTTACATAATTTATAATGACTTACTTTAAAATATTGCTTATTTATACTATTACAATTTCTACAGGGAGGTATAATTATGTGAGGCTGTATTAATTTGTTCATGTACTTATTATTTTTTTCTTTGTACCTGGCACTGGATATAAGAAATCACTGTTCACAAAATTGAATTTTAGAATATTTTCCTGGTGGGTGAGTCAAAGAATGGATGAATGAGTAATAACTACAGCTAACCCTTTCTATCCCAGGCAGGATTTAATTTTTTATAATATTACAGAGGTATAGCTGTTCTCAGAACAAATGAACCCTCGGCTGCGGGCATTTCTGGTTTCTAGTTTCTCATCTTTTGTTACACAAGATACTACATTAAGAATGTTCTATCTCTCTCCCCTCTTGCTTCTTTTATATTTTACCGTATATCAAAGAAAACTTTTCTTCACTCTGATGCATAGACCATAAAAACACCACAGCTACATTTTATGAAACTGAAGCAAAATAATCTCAAACTAACTGCTAAACTAAACCATATTTCATTCAGATCGTGATTTTCTTGGAAAATAAAGAAAAAAAATATCCCACAAACAAAATCTAAAGCTGCTTTATGAATAGTTCTCCAGAAGCAGAGAACATCCACTAATCTAAGATGCAGACAAAGAGAAGAGCAGAGGTGAAGAAGCAACAATAAGCAATTTATCTGTGTACAAAAGTCTGCAGAGAAAGTCTAAATAGAATACTTATTGATTCTCTCTTGGCTATAGTAAGACTACTGTTTGTGTGAGACAGAGATCAGTATATTCTTCAATGTTCTGCAACAGTCTAGTTTAGTACATTTTTGATGCAGGTGGACTATTGGTCCATCAAATGGACTCTGCTTTTGGAAAATTTATTGTGATAAAATACAGTTTTCTGATACATTTATTTCTACGCCACAACATTATATACCCATCAAACAAAGGTGAAATATACATTTGTACTTAGATATAAAACAATCCATAAGTCATGAGCAATAAGCATATGATTGAATAGAGCTCTTATAGAAAATAAGGCTCAAAGCTGGATTACCCTATAGCTTGGGCTCAGGCAGGGGCCCAGTTGGCTTCTGTATGGGTCTGGAGTTCGACTCTGATTTCCCTGAGTCGGCAGGGAGATCAAAAGATACCCCTGCCGGCCCTCTGCACCCTCACCTGTCCGAGGGAGCATTGTGGTCTGCATCTCTTTCAAGTACAGTTCACTTTAAGAGCTCCCTCTTGGTCCCCAAGAGCTTTTCGATGCCTCAGAGCTTCAAAGGCAATTCTCTGAGTCACTGACTGAGCCATGGACCACGAGGGATTTCTTAAAGTGATCCACATCTGATTTTGGTGCAGACCTCAATGTTCCCCCACTGAACCACCAGGAAACGCTCTCCATCAGATCATCAGATATTATGGACCCTCCTGCCAAAAGGTAAGAGGAGAGGGGGAGAGGCAAATGAAAACCAGATTCCAGAGACCACACAGCAAAGCCACTTCCACACACATCATTGAGTTACACTTAGACTTCAACACACTTACAACACTCAGACACTGCAAACACTCTAATAAATACAACACTCAATCTCCCCTACACACATACAATGCTTAGCTATTACATACACAACACTCACAGAATAGAGCCCGGGACTCTAGGAAGGGGTCCCAATCTTGCATTATGCCTAGGGAAATTGGCAAACTTCACCAGGCCTTAAGAAGGATGTTTTTGTGAAAAGTGTACAAATTGATCCAATGTGAGGTCACTGAGGTCATTTTTCTTCTGCTGCATAACTTAATAATAAACTTTAAAATGCAAAATGTAATATCATAAATATTTAAACAGACATCCTTCAGCTGTAAAATTATTTTTTTCAATGTTCATTAGGTAAGTAAATCAGAGTAGCAAGCTGTATCCCAGCATTTTCTTGTGAAGTCATCCTGCCACTGGCTAGCCTCTGTGCACCTGGAATTGGTGATGGTATCAGTCAATAATTGAACTTTGTGCTTCCTTCAGCTGTCTCGTACAGAGTTTTCATTGTTGACTTACAACTCTGTTTTTTACCGTAAACATTTTTATTTGATTATCCACTAATCCCAATTTATTGTAGAGTAAATTATCCCCATATTATCTTACAATTTAGACACATGTAATTACAAGGATAAAACAGAATAATTTGACATGATTTGCTTTATGATATTATGCAGTTGCTGAATGAATTCTGAAATGTGCCTTTATGAACTTCTTTTGGTGGCAGTAGAAGGCCACTCATTAATGATATTTGTAAAATAGTTATTACTCTGTCATTAAAATACAATACATGTGGCCTTTCTATAAGATATAAGTTGTCTAGAGTTTTGCATGCAGCTGCAACAAGGTAAGGCGATTCTACTATGTAGGAGCAGAAGATACACGATATACTGATGACGGGAAGAATCTCTTGCAGTCCGTCTGTAATCGTGAATGAAGTTAACAGAAGCGGCTGTCTGATTGACAGCGAGTATGTGTAAGGTTCATTTATAAATGTGCCAATTTCTATTGAAATCTGCACCTTCACCTGTCAAAATGAAAAAAAGAGGACACACTCTTCACACTTAAAACACTTCAGCAAGATGAAATGCTTTAGGGGTCTAGAGTGTTTCTTTATGGCCAAAATAGCTGAGATGGATTCACCTAGTTAGGCCAAACGTTTTAATTTTCCTGGTTTCTCGGTGAGCATTACAGCACCATTTTTTAATGCATTTCTTCTTAGTATTGTGTTTATTAAAAGATGTGAAACATATTAACAACTTCTACGGAATCCATTTATATCCATTTGTATTTATTAAATGTTATAAGCCAGGGGTGCCCACAAGGTAGATTCCCAGATGTTGCAGAACTACAACTCCCATGATGCTTTACATGCCTCTAGAATGCTTTAGAATGACAAAGCATCATGGAAACTGTAGTTTAAAAACTTCTGGGGATCTACCTTTCGGGTACCCCTGGGTTAGGCTTTTACCAGAAAGTGGAATATAACGAATGTATCACATGAAAACAGTAGACCTGGGCATTGATTTTCAGATGAATAACTATTCGTCTGAATGACATTTCGGCAAAAGGCACAAGGGAAGAATGAACAAATTATGTGATAAACAAAATTCTTCAAAGCACAATTCATTAATTCATTCTTGTAATTCATCAAATATTTAAGGGGATCAAATTAGAGAGCTGATATGTGTATTAGATAGTTCCCCTTAATTTTGTATCCTTAAACTGGTAATCCCACATAAAAGTATCAAATTAGGGACCTATCTACTAAGCATACTCTCTAGTTTGGTATCCATAAATAATTATTGGTATTATTATTATTATTATTATTATTATTATTATTATTATTATTATCTAGTAAACAGCTCCCTAACTTGATACCCTTAAATACTGGTAATCTCACATAAGCATAACAAATTAGGGAGCTATATACTAAACAGCTGAAAAAACAAAATAAAGAAAAATTTTTTTTCTTAATTATGATATTTCATTTGCTTGGTAGATAGCGTCCTAAATTGGTATCCTAATGTGGAATTGGTATATTTAAGTATTCCAGATAAGGAAGCTATCCATGCCACATTGCACACATTTTATAATGCCCACAGCCACATCCATGCCACATTGCCCACACCTATTTTACCTATGTTACCTGGAGTGATGACTCGACTCTCTGAGTCTGCCTGGTGATGATGAGTCAGAAACTCAGTCTCACTTTTGCTTTGGTTCCAATTTTGGTGTCCACCAAACAGCAGTGAAATAGAAATAGGAATTACAAATATCACTCATCAACATTATCTGTAATTGTACAACCTTACAAATTCTCTGATAATCATGTTTTTCCCCATATCTGCAGTGTTCGTACTGAGCTACATAAAAAACTTCAGCTTGAAAAATGATGACATAAGATGTTTAAATGTATCATAATGGTGCTATAATAATGCTGAACTTGAGATCTTTGTCCTGAGAATGCCTTCATAATGGCTCATGTCTACATGACACACTGTATGGCAATCATATTTAATTTGAGGTATGTGCTTGACAGTGGTACATGCTCTAGTCTTTGTGGACACTTGGGATTCTGTAGATTAGAACAGTCATCAAAGTTTCAGTCTGCAGCA
This sequence comes from Pelobates cultripes, assembly GCA_933207985.1. Lineage (NCBI taxonomy): Eukaryota > Metazoa > Chordata > Amphibia > Anura > Pelobatidae > Pelobates > Pelobates cultripes. The sequence continues at coordinate 144,990,877 of OW240914.1, read as the reverse complement.
TCTTGAGTTCAGGTAAACCATAATCCAATGTAGAACAGACCCTAAACAGGCTAAACAGGCTAAACAGGCTATTACACTAACCTAAGTATCTCCTATATCTACGTATCCTATCCCTTACATCAACAATTAAAGAGACAGTTTCAATGCTAACTCCAATAATATTGGAGCAGACATCATAGATATTCCGGTCAGACATGCTCTATCCAACATGAACTTGTATAACAACCAGACTGGACCGGTTTATTGTGTTATAGATCTGATGTTTTTGCCTTAAGCTATGAAAGGTTGATGTTCGACTATGATGACAGTCGGCTAGCACTAGAATGCCTTCAAGGATTATATAACCAGACTGGCAATAACAACTGATATGAGACGAGGCCCAATGTGACTCGTAGCCTGTAGAATGACACACAAGGGATTAAACAGGTGTTTGCTGTAATCAGTACCATGTTGCCATCAGAAAAATGTCACAGATTTATGCACTTTTGGCATGGTTGGAATGCAGACTAATATAGATAAAACTGTACTGTATTTTGGTCTATGATGATGCCAATGAGCCATATGATTTCCATTTTTTCCATTTCCCTCTTCCTTTGTGTACCCCATATTCTTTTAATCATAACAATAAAAAATGTCAAATTGAAAAAAGGACAGTTTCAGTATCATGACCTTGTTAGCTTATTGGTTTTGGTGCTAGGATGCTGCACCTGCTTTATTTCTATTCAATTATTTTTTCATTTTGTCATAACAAGGCTTTAAATTGAAGGTCGTAGTGCTGTCATAATTACACTTCCAGATCTCACATGCATAGCATGGTGATGTGACTTGCAGTCCAAAGTGACCGGTGCTGGACACACATCACTGATTACGTACACTCATTGGGCTTCAAAGCAGTCACTCCTGGGAGCAGCACCTGCAAGTTCTTCTCATATCAGCAATCTATAACTGCTGACATTGGCATGAGTTTGCAGGAGAAGTGGGAAGCGTATTTCACCAGCCATAGCAATTTTAAAGTGAGAACAGCCTTTTGCACTGCAATATTGTACTGCGGAAGTTTAATTATTTCTATATTGTTCATTAATTATATTATGGGTAGAGGCATTCTTATTAAAACTTGCCAGCTAAGGGACTAAGGGAGCACATATAGTTAACTACAAAATTGCAGTTCTATTTCTGTCCCTGTATTTTCCACCACCATGTGGCATAGTGCCCGCACCCTCTGCTATTTAGCTAAGTAGTGTTGTGCCCACGCATACTACGGTCTGTTATGTACAACCATGCCCACTATGCACAAATATTTTACTTACATGTGCATAGCAGCAGAGAGAGAGGTTTACCTCCAAAATGAATCAATGGGAAGATGAATGTAATTTCAAACCTTTTCTTGTCATGAGGAATCACAGCTTACACTTATATTGCCTACATTTACTAGCAATCTGGGGAGTTAGTTTTTAAATTAAAATCATTGTTCATAAGATAAAAGTGGGTCCTGTTCTTAATGAATGCAGTGTTTTGCAGTGTATTTGTTTTAATGCTACATACTATACGACTAAGCAACACAGGGGAAGAGAACGTTTATCAACAAAGCATACTAATAAAGGTCAATATGCAAATATGCAAATTTGTTTATAAACGTAGTATATAAAAATCTAATTAAATGAAGAAAAATGTGAGCAATAGCAAAAGCAACACGAATTAATTAAAATTCAATCTATCCAGCAGAAGGAAAATATATACCTTAAAATTAATTACAATAAGTTAATATTGAAGAAATGGCTTAAATTGTTTATTTGCAGAATCATGGAAAAAGTTGAGCCAAATCAGATTATAAACAAAACAAGAACATTGAATAAATGGATAAAAGGATTATTTGTGTAAAATGAAGAGTGGAAAAGTGAGTGTCTTACCTGCCAACTGTCCGGGCACAACACCAATTTTTATTTCCCTGTCTCACTAGCCTGCAATGCTGGCTTGTGTCCCAGGCTTCAAGGGTCCAGGACAACACATTGTGGTTTTATTCTCAAAGAGGTGAGCCAGCTCAATTATAACCCAGAGATTATTAGCCTAGAGGATTAAAGTGAATATGTCACATAAGAAAACCTTCAATCAATAATTTTAAAAAAAGCAAAAAAAACATTTTCATATGGTATTTTTTATACAGTGTTTATGGTTTTGCAGCAACATATTGTAATCTATCACCAAGGATGTGAACGCCTGCACTGTCCCTGCAGAGCTCTTGTTGTACGTGGTTTATGAAGGTATCATTATTTCTGGATAAAATTCTAATGCACATTCATGTGTACGTCAGATGTACATAAAACACATAATCATCTTACAATGTCAGAGGATGCTCTGCAGATGTCAGCTCTCAATAGTGCTCTGTGCTTTGAATGGATTTGCTACTAATCTGCTATTGGAAACTAGTCCCAAGGTAGTGTTAAATGGACACTCCACTGCTCAAATGCAAAATAAATAAAAATCACTGTTTAGTAGATATGAAGCAAATTAAAACTTGCAAGCATTTAATTGAGCATTTTTTTCATTGGAGTTATAACTAAAAACAGCTTGCAAAAACTGTAGATCTCTTGTCTGCATGTATTCTTCTTCTAACCCCACGCAGACTTTATGTGGCTGTCCAATCGAAGACTTTCTAGTGCAGCTCAATGAGATGCCTTTGCAAGCAGGTGATCTGGGAAATTGCTGCCTCTTGCGTTAAGTACAAATAAGCTAATCAGACCAGGAAGTAACAGGACCTGTTTTCTGCTTAAAAAGTCCAGGGGGTGTAACCAGTATAATTTAGAAAAGCGAATTTCTATTAAAATCTGCAATATTTTCAAAATAAAAAATAAAGTCATGCTCTTCACACATAAAGCTTTTCAGCAAGCTAAAGGGCTTTAGGGATCTGAAGTGTCCCTTAACAGCTGTATATGCAGTGCCTAGGTCCCTGCCTACACAACCACTCCCAGGAATGAAAATTTAAATTATCAATAAAATTAAACTTATATTTATTGTTGAACAATGTGATAATATGGACCAACGGTTTAACGTTCCTTAGGATACAGACAGTTAAAAAATCCTTATAGAGGTAGTAATCATGTGATAAGTATAGAAAAAGAAAACATGAAATAGGCCCATAGAATTTATATCTCGTGATCTTAATATTGAGTTTTATTTATTATAAACCATTTTTAATTTTTAATCATAAAGATATTTGAGCGCTAAAAAGTCAATGTGTTTAGAACAGGTAGAAAGAACCCTACTGTGGCTTACTACATTTATAACTGCTACACATTTAAGTACATTCCCAATTCACTAATCCAGCACAAAAAGATAATTTAGTTAAAAGTGGAGCAGTATTAAATAGTACTATATAAATATACAGCAACGCATTTCACGGTTAAGTTGTGGCTTCCTCAGGATGTGCTGAGGAAGCCGCAACTAAACAGCAAACGCGCTGACGTCATTGAGAGGGGCTGAGCTTGCGGATCTGAAGTATATGGCGTGAAGTGAGTAGAACTGAGCCTGTTGGCAAGACGCGGTGAAACGCTGCCAGCAGCAAAGGAAGACTTTATCCTGCTTCTAGAGACGCTTGCAGCCAATTTACATTGAGCCTTACTAGTGAGTAACAGTATAAGCCACATTTACTCACCACCTGTTCTTGTAAGAGGCAGCGTTTTTTTTATTGTTTTATTTTTTTGTCATTTATGTCTGTTTACAATACAATATGCTATAAGATTCATATCACCTTTCCTTTAAAATTATTAGTCCTTACTCATATATTCTATAAAGGATATTAACTGTATGAGAAGCTTAAATACTTCTATATAAGCTCCAGATATGCACACTATAGGAGTGATAATTGTGTATTATATTATAATTAGAGATTATTAAAATGGTCTATACTATTTGTTCTTTCATTTCTCTTTTTACATGTTCAATGCACATTAATCAAACGCTACCTATTGATGGATATACATAATACGGTTGTATATATTTATATAATACTATTTAATACTGCTCCACTTATATTTTAAATTTTTATTCTCATTATGTACTCTGCAGATTATTTTATACAATCTATTTGATGACTATTTGATTATAAGGACATACTTGACAACTAGATAAATCTCAATCTATTCTTCCTGGTAAAATAAATTATACTTGTTTTTAATTCTACTCTATTTGTGTTTTAGTGGGTACTATTTTTAAGTAAACATATATCTTTATCTGTTGTGCAATATATTAGGATTATTATTAGTTCCTTTTTCCCCTGTGTGTTTTTAGGTTCGGATAGTTTTTTTACATTTTAGGTATTGCATTTATCAGGTTTTTTATATGCTTAGTCTCATTTACAGCCTAATTTATGGATATTTTTAGCATTATTTTACTTTTATTGTTGCTCTGTCTACATTATCAGGTTTATATTTATTTTATGCAGTATACTGTGATACACATTTTGCAATACGCTCATATATATATATATATATATATATATATATATATATATATATACTTATGATTGTTTTTATCAAGGTCAAGATATGTATTTGCAACCACAAGATTGTATCTACAGATGCCAGCTGATACTAAGGTGATTAGTCAACCTAAATTATTTAATAAAGAGGCTTTTAAGGTTCCTGTTTGGTACCTAACCCAAGTGTTGGCAGTTATTCAATCCACACTATTAGTCTGTTCCAGACCTTGACTTTTCCTGGCTCTTCCTTTTGCCCTGTTTATCCTTAGGGTAAACGAGGGTGAGGTACTCCCTCTGGGAACATTATATTACTCCACAGTATGCATTTTCCATTCAGGGGTCCTCCATCTAAAAATAGCTTTAAAATCAAGGGCATGCATTTAAACTCTGTAGTAAGCTTTTAAATAAAAGAGAAAAGTAAGGTACAATTATAGAGTGTTTCAGAGTGATATTGAAAGATGGGAAAAAGACATGGGGTACTTTCACCCTATATTTTTCTCTTGTATGTTAAACCATTCCATTATTGCACAATTCTTATTAATATAAGTGAGAGGGTTCAGTAGAAGAGGTTATTGGAAAATCAGAAATTAGATTGCATATTTTGTAGACCTAGAGGTCCCTTCCTCATAAGTGGAGATGCAAAACCTGAAATAATGCTATTAAAGATACCAAAGCCGCATTGAAACTTAGAAACATAGAATGTGACGGCAGATAAGAACCATTCGGCCCATCTAATCTGCCCAATTTTCTAAATACTTTATCTAGGATAGCCCTATGCCTATCCCACACATGCTTAAACTCCTTTACTGTGTTAACCTCTACCACTTCAGCTGGAAGGCTATTCCATGCATCCACTACCCTCTCAGTAAAGTAATACTTCCTGATATTATTTTTAAACCTTTGCCCCTCTAAGTTAAGACTATGTCCTCTTGTTGTGGTAGTTTTTCTTCTATTAAACCAATAAGGACCTCGGACGTATCAGGTACGTCTGACAAAAAAGGTCCTTAAGTCATCAGTTACATCCGCGGCGAATCAGAGCACTGGAAGCGATCATGATCGCTTACAGATGCTCTAATGGTATTGCAGCGATGCCTCAATGTCGAGGCATCGTGCAATAACCCCCCTCAGTGCCGGGCCACCCCTGGAGCGATCACTTCTTGGTTGCCCCACGTGGCGCCCGGCAGTGAAGCAGAGCATCGGAAGCTATCAGGCAGGCTTCCGATACTCTGCTTGTGCTGAGTGCCTCAAGGGGTCGAGGCAGTCAGTGAGATTAAAATAAACGAAAAATTAAAAAATAAATAATTTAAAAAAAATTTCCCTTCCTGCCTCCCTCTCCCTCCATTCCCATGTACTTACCCGATAGCTGCCGTTCCCCCGCTGGCAGTCAGTGTTTTTCTTTACTGGGGGGACTGTCTGAAAAACCAGACAGTCCCCCCTCTGCAAATTAGGAACCCCAGGGGCCATGTGATCTCTCTGAAAGAGCGGTCACATGGCTGCAATAGGTGTCCATAATGCTGTCAGCAGGAGAACTGCCTGAACTGACAGGTAGTCCCCCTACTGGTGAAAAAAGGTTAAAAAGAAGTTTAAAAAAAGTTTTCAAATAAAAATATTAATGTTAATAAAAAATAAAATATATATATATATACACATATATGTGTATATATATATATATATTTTATGTAATGTCATACTAAGTGTATTTTTTGTTAATATATACATATATTAATATAAAAATACACTTAGAGTAAAATTACACTCGTGTGTGTGTATATATAGAAAAGGCTGCTCTCCGGACTTAAAATCAAAGATTTTATTGAAAATATTTAAAAATGATGACCAACGTTTCGGTCCCCGATCGGGACCTTCCTCAGGGTCAGAGACAACAGGACAACAATAAACAGTATACAAAGTGACAATATGTACCATTACATTAAGTGAAATGACTCACCCAGGTGTTCTATTCTCATTTCCCGCCGGCACCCAGTGAATTTCCGGGTATGCGCGCGCACGTCAATACGTGCTCCGCCCCTTCATCATACTATGTTACGTGCCGACGTACTCCCGGTCACATAGACCGGTCTCCTTAGCAACCATATATACAAAGACCCCTCTTACAACAAAAGGAGTCTATACCAAGATAGAGAATAGGGAAGAAAAAATTAATGCCATACATAAGTAATATAAGTGCTTATTTTAAAACAAATCTTGTGATGGGCTCATTGTGTATCAAATATCCCTAACCACAAGAACACCTAGTGAACCTAGGTAAGTGACACTTCATTAAAGTGATAATAAAGCCACTAAAATTTGACCCATCAGTGTATGAGCCCTAGTTATAGTTAAATGTGAAATTGCACTCATCAGTGAATCAAAAAAAATTCATATATAAAATTTTTAAAGTGATAGCATGCATATAATAAAGTGCATTATAAGTGCTCATAAGCAACATATGTGTAATCAAATATATCATACATATAAAAACACTTTGGCATAATTATAGACACACTGCTCCTGAGAAATTCATTAAACATAAAAATATTTAAAAACAATAGTAACAAGCTGGTTAAACCTATATAAAAGAATGATACGTGATGCTCTCATTAAGACCCATGGGAGATATTGTATTTAATTGGTGTATCCAAAAAGCCTCTTTCTGAAGCAACATCTTCCCCCTATTACCCCCCCTGCGGGGAAGGGGTATATGATCAATACCCACAAATTTAAGGGATGCTAAGGGATGTTTTTTATCAAGAAAGTGCCGAGCAACTGGCTTATCAGACTGGCCATCCCTGTACGCTAATCTTATACTCGAGCGGTGGCCCCTAATCCTCTCACACAGAGGTGTTTCTGTCTTTCCTACGTAATAGAGGCCACACGGACACACCAATTTATATACAACAAAGGGGGTTTTACAAGTAATAGTGTGTCTTATATCATATATTTTATTAGTATGTGGGTGATTAAATTTCTTTGCTGGAATCATATGTCCACAAGTAATACACCCCAGACATCGTATGCTTCCCCGTATGTTGTGCTTGACTGTTTTAGAATAACTTTCCACAGGGTCTGTACGTACTAACATGTCCTTAAGACTCTTATTTCTCCTGTAGCAAATTAACGGAGTCTCTTTAAAAATCTTTGGCAGGGTGTCATCCGTAGCAATCATTTTCCAATTGTCTTTAACAATTGTTGAAATCAAATTAGAAGAATTATGAAACGTCATCGGAAATACTATTTTCTGTACAGGATCCATCTTTTGCACCGGGGCCAATTTTGCCTTCAACAGTGCTTCTTCTAGTACCTGAATGTTATAACCTCTGTTCAAAAACTTCTGGGTCATGATTTTCAATTGTAACTCAGCCTTATTTATATCAGAATTGTTGCGAATGACTCGCTGGAATTGTGCTTTAGGAATAGATTTTTTCAACGAAATGGGATGTGCACTCCTAGCGTGTAAAAGAGTATTCCGATCAGTCTGTTTCGAAAATAATGTGTATTGGACTCTATTGTCTCCATAGGAAAGTTCTAAGTCCAGGTATTGGACACTTTCCTCACTGATATTGGCTGTAAACTTGATAGGAGTTGGCAACAAATTTAACTCCTCCACCATCATATGTGCCTCCGTTTGTGAGCCTCGCCAGATGATCAACAGGTCGTCTATATAACGATAATATCCAATAATGTTATTCTTATATGTGGTCAATATATGCTGTGTTTCATATGCATACATGTACGCATTGGCATACATAGGGGCCATGGCTGACCCCATAGATGTTCCCGCCACTTGTAAGTACCACCGATCCTCAAATCTAAAATGATTGTTATGAAGGATCAACGACAAAAGCTCCAGAATAAATTCTATCGGTGGACCATGGTACATCGAAGACTCACATAACACCTGTCGCATCACCTCAATACCTCCAATATGAGGGATGACTGTGTACAGGCTCTTGACATCCATAGTAATGAATATTGGAACCCTTCCATGGAACTCCAAGGACTTAATTCTACTCAAGAGCATTTGTGTATCCTTAATACATGTACTCAGTGCCTCAACTGGTCCTTTAAAAACAAAATCTAACCATTGTGCTATGGGTTCTAAAATCCCCCCAATAGCTGAAACAATGGGACGGCCAGGAGGTCTTTCTAGATCTTTATGAATCTTGGGTATACTATAGATAATTGGAGTGCGGGGATGTTGTTTATTCAAAAACTGAAATAGATCAAGACTGATATAACCAGCCCTAAGTCCCATCTCTAATACATCACTGATTTTCCTCTGAATTTCGAGTGTAGGATCCCTTGGTAACATACAATAGGTGTTCAAATCCTGTAATTGTTGTTTAAGGTCATCTGCATAATCAGTATAGTTCATAAGTACGATACCTCCTCCCTTATCCGCCGAGCGGATCACTATAGAAGGGTCCTTAGCTAGGTTATCAATCAATTGTCGTTCTTTCTTAGTTATATTTTGTGATCTTTCACGTTGCTGGACACCAGTATTCTGTGTCATCTTGGACATTGTTGTCAAAAAAGTTTTAATTGAAGATTTGGTAGTTTGTGGGTCAAATGTAGATTTATTCTTAAATTTCTCTAACCCCATACAAGTTGATTGTGGTTTGTCTTTATCCATAGTGTGAAAAAACTCTTTAAGCCTCATATTTCTTCCAAACTGAAACAACTCAGTACTCCATTTAAAGGGGTTAATAAAACTTGTAGGGACATATGATAGACCCTTACTAAGAATGTTAACTTCTGTTTCACTGAGTTGTCTATGGGAAAGGTTAAAGATGGGGGTTATTTCCGTTGAGGGGGTTTGCCCCTTAATACTGTTTTTACCCTTGCGCCCTCTCCTATTCCTATATCTTCGTCGCTCCTGACTTTGCTCCTGGTGACTGTGCCTTGTTCCGTATGACCTAAAAAAGTTGCTGTATCATTGGGGATTTCATTCTCTGAAGCTGATTCCCCAGAGGTTATATCAATAGTTGTAACCTTTGGTCGGATAATTCTTTTGCGGAACCTCCTTGGTCTGGGAGGGCGTTCACCCGATAACCATCTATATACACGGTGGTCTTGGTAATCTTGTTGAACCCTCTCATACTTCTGTTTTTTAAATCTCACTAATTCATTTTTATATTTCAGAAGTTCCACTTTTAGTTGTTGTTGCAATTTCACTCCATCAGCTGAAGCCAATAGAACTGCTTGTTCAGTCTCCAACGCAATAATTTTCTGTTTAACCTCTGTTAAATCAGTTTTTACATCTTTAATCGTTATAAGCATAAGGTCCAAAGAAGCTTTGTTTAAAACGTGTGTCCAATCCCTACATACAGCTGCTTTAAGTCTTCCAATAGTTGGTATATTTAGTAATCTAAACCCACGTGGAATCATTTTAGCCTTATAATAGTCGGATAGAAATAAACCATGTAAGTCCAAGTCCACACTTTTTTTATGCAATCTTAATAACTTGAAATAGACATCTCTAGACGTAGTTAAATTAGGTAACTCTTGACTGGATTGCTCCCATAGAATGTGAGATGCATCTTCAGGTGTAAATTGCAGTGTTTCTGCATGTTCTACAAAAGCACCAGCTTGTACTAAAAATTCCTCCATATCACAAAACAAGAGGAGATTAGACCAATGAACAGTAATATAATTGTCAAATATTGTAGGAGCTAAAAAATGCTCAATATAATTAACGTGCCAACACAGTTGCACTATATGCAGGTGCACAAAAGGGAGGAGGTAGAGCCCCACACTCCTAGAAATACAAAAAAACTATCAACATCCCCTGCACTCACGCTTGAAGTATTCCAAATGCCGGGCGCACCACCAAAGCTCCAATAGGTATAACTTCCACAAGAAAAGGCTGCTCTCCGGACTTAAAATCAAAGATTTTATTGAAAATATTTAAAAATGATGACCAACGTTTCGGTCCCCGATCGGGACCTTCCTCAGGGTCAGAGACAACAGGACAACAATAAACAGTATACAAAGTGACAATATATACCATTACATTAAGTGAAATGACTCACCCAGGTGTTCTATTCTCATTTCCCGCCGGCACCCAGTGAATTTCCGGGTATGCGCGCGCACGTCAATACGTGCTCCGCCCCTTCATCATACTATGTTACGTGCCGACGTACTCCCGGTCACATAGACCGGTCTCCTTAGCAACCATATATACAAAGACCCCTCTTACAACAAAAGGAGTCTATACCAAGATAGAGAATAGGGAAGAAAAAATTAATGCCATACATAAGTAATATAAGTGCTTATTTTAAAACAAATCTTGTGATGGGCTCATTGTGTATCAAATATCCCTAACCACAAGAACACCTAGTGAACCTAGGTAAGTGACACTTCATTAAAGTGATAATAAAGCCACTAAAATTTGACCCATCAGTGTATGAGCCCTAGTTATAGTTAAATGTGAAATTGCACTCATCAGTGAATCAAAAAAAATTCATATATAAAATTTTTAAAGTGATAGCATGCATATAATAAAGTGCATTATAAGTGCTCATAAGCAACATATGTGTAATCAAATATATCATACATATAAAAACACTTTGGCATAATTATAGACACACTGCTCCTGAGAAATTCATTAAACATAAAAATATTTAAAAACAATAGTAACAAGCTGGTTAAACCTATATAAAAGAATGATACGTGATGCTCTCATTAAGACCCATGGGAGATATTGTATTTAATTGGTGTATCCAAAAAGCCTCTTTCTGAAGCAACATCTTCCCCCTATTACCCCCCCTGCGGGGAAGGGGTATATGATCAATACCCACAAATTTAAGGGATGCTAAGGGATGTTTTTTATCAAGAAAGTGCCGAGCAACTGGCTTATCAGACTGGCCATCCCTGTACGCTAATCTTATACTCGAGCGGTGGCCCCTAATCCTCTCACATAGAGGTGTTTCTGTCTTTCCTACGTAATAGAGGCCACACGGACACACCAATTTATATACAACAAAGGGGGTTTTACAAGTAATAGTGTGTCTTATATCATATATTTTATTAGTATGTGGGTGATTAAATTTCTTTGCTGGAATCATATGTCCACAAGTAATACACCCCAGACATCGTATGCTTCCCCGTATGTTGTGCTTGACTGTTTTAGAATAACTTTCCACAGGGTCTGTACGTACTAACATGTCCTTAAGACTCTTATTTCTCCTGTAGCAAATTAACGGAGTCTCTTTAAAAATCTTTGGCAGGGTGTCATCCGTAGCAATCATTTTCCAATTGTCTTTAACAATTGTTGAAATCAAATTAGAAGAATTATGAAACGTCATCGGAAATACAATTTTCTGTACAGGATCCATCTTTTGCACCGGGGCCAATTTTGCCTTCAACAGTGCTTCTTCTAGTACCTGAATGTTATAACCTCTGTTCAAAAACTTCTGGGTCATGATTTTCAATTGTAACTCAGCCTTATTTATATCAGAATTGTTGCGAATGACTCGCTGGAATTGTGCTTTAGGAATAGATTTTTTCAACGAAATGGGATGTGCACTCCTAGCGTGTAAAAGAGTATTCCGATCAGTCTGTTTCGAAAATAATGTGTATTGGACTCTATTGTCTCCATAGGAAAGTTCTAAGTCCAGGTATTGGACACTTTCCTCACTGATATTGGCTGTAAACTTGATAGGAGTTGGCAACAAATTTAACTCCTCCACCATCATATGTGCCTCCGTTTGTGAGCCTCGCCAGATGATCAACAGGTCGTCTATATAACGATAATATCCAATAATGTTATTCTTATATGTGGTCAATATATGCTGTGTTTCATATGCATACATGTACGCATTGGCATACATAGGGGCCATGGCTGACCCCATAGATGTTCCCGCCACTTGTAAGTACCACCGATCCTCAAATCTAAAATGATTGTTATGAAGGATCAACGACAAAAGCTCCAGAATAAATTCTATTGGTGGACCATGGTACATCGAAGACTCACATAACACCTGTCGCATCGCCTCAATACCTCCAATATGAGGGATGACTGTGTACAGGCTCTTGACATCCATAGTAATGAATATTGGAACCCTTCCATGGAACTCCAAGGACTTAATTCTACTCAAGAGCATTTGTGTATCCTTAATACATGTACTCAGTGCCTCAACTGGTCCTTTAAAAACAAAATCTAACCATTGTGCTATGGGTTCTAAAATCCCCCCAATAGCTGAAACAATGGGACGGCCAGGAGGTCTTTCTGGATCTTTATGAATCTTGGGTATACTATAGATAATTGGAGTGCGGGGATGTTGTTTTTTAATTTTATTTAAATTGATTATTATTTATTATTTATAATAATATATAGTTATTATATATATTATATATATATAAAACAAAATTAAAAAAATGTCTTATGAAATTATATTTTTATGAAAATATACATATATAAATAAATGAATAAAAATAATAGGGAATATACATATGACCATTTACATAATTACATAAATAATTCCATAAATATACATGTAGACTTCAAATATATAAATATGCATATATATTTAATTTCTACGTGCATATTTATGTAATATTTTTACATAATTAAGTAATTTTATTGATTGCAATTTGGGGGACCTACCTGACAACCCAGGCTGAAAGTTCAGAGAATTGAATTTGCGAGCACTATATTTAACGCGGTAACTTTCCAAGACACCCTAAAACCTAAAGATGGGGGTTACTGTTTTACTCGGTAGACTTCACTGTACACAAATATTAGTGTTTCAAAACAGTAAAATATATCACAGCGATGATATTGGCATTTTTTACTCACAAACTGCACTTTCACTGATGATATCATTGTTGTGATACGTTTTACTGTTTTGAAATACTAATATTTGTGTTCAGCAAAGTCTCCAGAGTATAACAGTATCCCCCATGTACAGGTTTTATAGTGTTTTTGAAAGTTACAGGTTCAAATATAAGGCCTGTTTTTCACATTGAAATTTGCCAGATTGGTTATGTTGCCTTTGAGAGCGTATGGTAGCCCAGGAATTAGAATCACCCCCATGATGGCATACCATTTGCAAAAGAAGACAACCCAAGGTATTGTAAATGGGGTATGTTCAGTCTTTTTTAATAGCCACTTAGTCACAAACACTGGACAAAGTTAGCGTTCAGAATTGTTTTTTTGAATTTTAACAGACAAACAAATATAAATGCTAACTTTGGCTAGTGTTTGTTACTAGGTGGCTACTAAAAAAGACAGGACATACCCCATATTGAATAACCTGGGTGGTATACTTTTCAAAAATATATGGTTTGATGGTGGTAAATTACATTGGCCAGCTTCATAAATGTCCCAAATAGGACATGGGTGCATGATGACAAGCTGTGAAAATTACAAGTTGGAAAACTGGAATGCTCACCCTCCAAATAAGGTCTTTTAGCTCCCAGAGAACCCGACACATCGATACATGGGTGGTATCCCTGTACTCAGGAGATGTTGTTGAACACATATTGGGGTGTTCTTTGGCAGTAACCCTTAAAGTTCTCAGTACATGTATTCTTAAATTGCTATGTGTGTCAAAAAAAATCACCAATTATTATTATTTATTTTTAATTTGGCATAGAGTGGTGGTAAAATGGTTACATGAAAAAATGAAAAATACCCCAAGTATAATACCTTAGGCTGTCTTCTTTTAAAAATATATACATGTTAAGGGTTATTCAGGGATTCCTGGCAGATATCAGTGTTACAATGTCACTTGAGTTCATTTTGAAAAAAGTTCTATATCCTAGAACTTTCCAAAAAAAGTTACGTACATGTTAACATTGCTAAACTCAGGACAAAATTTAGAAACTATTTAGCATGGGTGTTTTTTGGCAGTTGTAGATGCGTAACAGATTTTGGGGGTCAAAATTAGAAAAAGTATGTTTTTAAATTTTTTCATCATATTTTATAAACATTTTTATAGTAAATTATGATTAGAGATGTCGCGAACCGTTCGCAAACTTCCCGCGAACGGCTCGCCACGGCTCGCCACTAACCGTTCGCGACGAGCTCCGGTCAGCTGACATATCCCGGCCAATCTCCAGCAGACCCTCCCTTCCAGACCCTCCCACCTCCGAACGGTTCGTGACATCTCTAATTATGATATGATGAAAAAATTGTATCTTTAGAAAGACCATTTAATGGCAAGAAAAACAGTATATAATATGTGTGGGTACAGTAAATGAGTAAGAGGAAAATTACAGCTAAATACAAACACTGCAGAAATGTAAAAACAGCCCTGGTCCCAAACGGTATGAAAATTGAAAAGAGGTCTGGTCACTAAGGGGTTAAATATATTCTCCTCCTTTACTGTGTTGAGTCTCTTTATGTATTTAAATGTTTCCATCATATCTCCTCTGTCTCGTCTTTCCTCCAAGCTACGCATGTTAAGATCCTTTTACCTTTCCTTGTAAGTTTTATCCTGCAATCCATGAACCAGTTTAGTAGCCCTTCTCTTAACTCTCTCTAAGATATCAATATCCTTCTGGAGATATAGTCTCCAGTACTGCTTACAATACTCCAAGTGAGGTCTCACCAGTGTTCTGTACAATGGCATGAGCACTTCCCTCTTTCTACTGCTAATACCTGTCCCTAAACAACAAATCATTATGCTAGTATTTCCTGCTGCTCTATTACATTGTCTGCCTACCTTTAAGTCATCTGAAATAATTACCCCTAAACCCCTTTCCTCAGATGTTGAGGTTAAGCCTCTATCAAATATTCTGTACTCTGCCCTTAGGTTTTACGTCCAAGATGCATTATCTTGCACTTATCCTCATTAAATGTCAGCTGCCACAATTCTGACTATTTTTCTAGTTTACCTAAATCATTTGCCATCTGGCTTATCCCTCCTGAAACATCAACCCTGTTACATATCTTAGTATAATCAGCAAACAGATATACCTTAACATCAAGACCTTCTGGAATAAGAATATTAAAGAGAATGGGTCCAAGTACAGATCCCTGAGGTACCCCACTGGTGACAATACCATGCTTTGAATATACTTCATTGACTACAACCCTCTGTTGCCTGTCACTAAGCCACTGCCTTACCCATTCAACAATATTGGAATCCAAACTTAAAGATTACAGTTTATTGATAAGTATTCTATGTGCAACAGTGTCAAAAGCCTTACTGAAATCTAGGTAAGCAATGTCTACTGCATCACCCTGATCTATTATTTTAGTTACCCAATGAAATTAATCAGTAAGATTAGTTTGGCATGATCTCCCTGAAGTAAATCCATGTTGTCTCTGATCTTGAAATCCATGTGATTTTAGATGTTCAACAATCCAATCCTTTAACATTGTTTCCATTACTTTCCCCACTACTGAAGTAAGGCTTACTGGCCTATAGTTGCCCGACTCCTGCCTACTACCTTTCTTGTGAATGGGCACAATGTTCGCTAACTTCCAGTCTTCTGGGACTACTCCTGTTAACAATAATTGGTTAAATAAATCTGTTAATGGTTTTGCTAGTACACCACTAAGCTTTTTTACATAACTTTGGGTGTATTCCATCAGGTCCCATTGACTTATTTGTCTTTACTTTTGACAGTTGAAACAGAATTTCTTCCTCTTTAAAATCACATGTAACAAATTACCTATTTGTCCTTTTTCCTAACTCATTACTCATATTTTGGATAGCACTTAAAGGACCACTATATTGTTAGTAATACATATCGCTATCCCTATATGAATAAATAATGGTGCACTATAATGAAAGTAAATGCAAACATCAAAGTGTCTAAATGACTGTTGATATAAACAGTGACAATTGAAAAAAATATTTATTCACTAAATTGTGCACTAACATGTATTGAATGGCATATATTCCACCATGACCTAGTGAGTGACATTCATATCTTTGTATTTGGCTGTTTATAGAAGAGTACTAGGAAACGTACACATATTTAATGATTCTCTATGGCTGACAATGAAGGCACTGCTTATGCGCATGTGGCGTCATAATATGTTATAGTATGAGAGCCAGGAAGTAATATTTCCGGCACTCATATCCAGAGGGTGTGGAGGCGTAACTTGAAGCCACGCTTCCAAGCCTTTTGATTTGTCTGCGATTTTGGGGGTAGGATGGGGGGGCATGTAAAACTGTAAACACAATAATAACTTCAAGAAGATGAAGTTGTTGAAGTGTGTACAGTGTCCCTTTAAACTATATGTATTATGTACCAACGTAACACAAAGCATTACTTGACTGGTATGTTTAGCACATGTAATAAACCTGTTTACATTAGTGATTCTGATATTTGATTCTGAATACAACCTAAAAAAAATGTTAGCATTACTTAGTGTTTACTTTACAGTGTGTTCTATGCTCTGATGATTAAGGTTCAGTAAACTGTTCTGTGATAATAAAGTTGTTGATATGACGTTGGCACTAGACCACAAGCCCATCATGAATGTTCCTTGCACCACCTTTTTGTGCTTTCCCTCCAGCTGCCTTTTCTGTGATAGCTATTTAGCCTCATGCTGACGTCCCCACAAACAATAGTTGCAGATGGGAGGCGGGGACCGGACATGCCACCCAAAATGCCTATTATGTCAGAAAAGAGTTTCTTGCTCTTCTCTCCTTATCTGCCTTTTCTGGCTCTCAACATATATAATTTCCATATGAGTTACGCTCAATGACCTTGTTAACGGCTTAGCTGCCTAAGGGAGAAAAAAAAAAAGACACCCAAAAATACATGTGTACTAGAAATACACCTGTAAAAAAAAGACAAGTAAAAATGCTATTTCATGTAAGATATGTAACATAATTAGTGCAACTTCAAACAGGCATTGTAACTATAGATAATACAATTGAAAAGTGGTGAATCATCAGTTAGTTATTCTAAGATTATGGTCAGCCTGATCGTCTTGTAAGACTTTATTTTTTCTACATTTGTGCCAAAACAACATTTTAGTTAGAAGTGAAGGGAAACTGACTGCTATTGTCATTAAATCAGGTTTTTAAACCCATATCCTCAAGGCTTCTAATACATGTGGCCTGAGTTAGCCATTTTCCCCACTAATAAGCACTTTTAAAAACACAGAAAAGCTGAACATTTCACATTTTAATGTCCATTCAAGATTCTATTTGTGAATATATAGATGTAAGCCAAAATTCATCTGGGCAACTTTACTTGTAAAATTAACGAATTTCAGAATTCTTAACAATTAATTTCTTGTTTAAATTCAATAAACCCTTGGATTATGGTTTGGTAAACTCACCCAGGCATATTAAAATAACAACTCCACTCAACCAACTTATTATAAAATAAGGTTTAAAGAAGTATTTTTGATATTCCTTGCACAGAATGTCACTATGTTTCTAATGTAATCTGTTGATTGCACTTCTCAAAATAGGATAGAGTGCTGATTTGACAAAGGCTATATGGTAAAACAAATCTGTGGACACCTGGCTATTCCACACATATGAATTTATTATACATCCAATCTCAAAATCAGAGACATTAATGTGGAAGTAGCCACCCCCACTTTGCGGCTATAACAGTCACTTGGCTTCACACAAGATTTTGTGCCCAGTCAGCCAAAAGAACATTTGTGAGGTCAGGCACTAATGATGGACAAGAGGTTATGGCTGTTATGACTATATCCTGGATTTTATGTACCTGTTAGCAATGGATAAGGCTGGAACGCTTGAACTTAATAATTAGTAGGGTTGACAACATGCTTTTGAATCTATAGTGTACATTTGCATGTGTATATCTGTATAGCTTAAAGGTGATCTGTCATGTTGAGGGATTTGTGTATATTCTACAAACAACCCTATAGGAGACATGCCTGCTTGGTGTGTGTTAGCCCAAGATTGAAGCTATAGACAGATATACTTACTTGAACTGGGCCACTCCATCTTTATTCTGGAACTTCATCTGCCTTGAGCTGCATCAATCTTGTACTCCTAAGCATGCAAGACAGTGTCATCCTCTTGTGCACAAGAAGATTCCTCTTTCTGACAACCAATGCAACAATTTCTGTTGGAACATAGAAAACTTGAGTGTGGAACCTCTGTCTTTGGTCCATTTTTGCCAACCTCTGCCTTTTACAAAGACAAAATAGTACCTACTTGGTCTTATGATATATTTTGATTGCATTAGAATTTCAAAAAATTACAAATGTTGAAAAAAGTTCCTCTTGCCTTGCCTAATCACACCCACATTGGCACTCACATAAACTTTGAGTGGTAGAGATAGCATGCTTCATTTATTTTAGTGTGGCACTGTTATTAGTGCAGGTTCACACTGCTGTCCATTACCATTTCATGACAACTTTTAATCACCAATATTTATAGCTTAACAGTTTTTGTTTTGTTAAGTGTTTGGAGAAAAGTGTGCGTGTAAGAGTGCTGTGTGTGTGTGTGTGTAAGGGTGGTGTGTGTAAGGGTTTTGTTTTTGGTTTTGTTTGGAGGGATTCTGTGTGGGGGTAGGGGGACAGATTAGGAAATAGCGCTCTGAGCGTTTGCCGCGGCAATGTTCCGACCTCGCAAGAGGAACCCCGCGGAGCTGCTGGCAAGAGCTCCCTGGGTCCTCTGCTGCCTCCCTCCCTGCCTGTGGGCCGGTGGGGGAGATCTTTGATCTCCCTCACCGACCCATGGAGGCACACCCGGCACACCCTGTGCGCATGCCTATGAGTGTTGCTTAAAGCCTAACACAATAGCATTACACTAGTAAATCGACCAAGCTCCAACCCATTTAGCAACACAAACAGCTATTTTTGCTGAACAAAGTTGCATTGGTTTACACAATACACAATCATTTCTATCTTAATTTTATGGTAATAAGAGAAACAAACCCATCATCATCAATGCCACATACTAATTCCAAACTAGAAAGGATAGGGGAAGGGGTCATGTTCCCAATCCACCATGAGCAGTAGTGTCATGTCTTCTGATAGTTTGAACACCTCTTAATCAGGGCCGGACTGGCCCACCGGGATACCGGTAGGCCGCGGCACCTGTGGCTGGGCTGACAGCCCTTATCAGTGATCAGGCTCCTGTGATCCCGGCCGGCCATGTGTGAGCTGTGCCCCATGGGAGCAGGGGGAGCCTGGTAGCCGGCATAGCTCACACATGGCCAGCCAGGATCATAAAAAAAAAAAAATTGCGGCGGGGCAGAGCTTAGTGTGCGGCGGGGCGAGCTTAGCGTGCGGCGGGAGCCCTGGTAACTGCAGCATGGGAAGCAGGAAGGAGTCCCTGCTTCCACAATAACCAGCCTCCAGGAGCTCCAAGCGATGTGAAGGTAAGAAGCAGGTCAGTGTGTGTGACTGCCTGTGAGTGTGTGACTGTCTGCCTGTGTGTGTGTGTGAGACTGTCTGCATGTGTGTGTGTGTTGCTGTCTGTGTGTGACGGTCTGCATGTGTGTTTGACTGTCTGCCTGTGTATTTGACTGTGTGTGTGTGTGTGTGTGTTTGACTGCCTGTGTGTTTGACTGTCTGCCTGTGTGTGTGACGGTTTTCCTGTGTGTGTGTGACTGTGTGTATGTGTGACTGTGTGTGTGACTGTCTGCCTGTGTGTGACTGTGTGTGTGTGACTGTCTGCCTGTGTGTGTCTGGCTGTGTATGTGTGTGTGTGTGTGACTGTCTGCATGTGTGTGTGTGTATGACTCTCTGTGTGTGATGGTCTGCCTCAGGGCTGCCATCAGAAATTTTGGGGCCCCTGACACAGTTTAAGGTCTGGGCCCCCCGGGGCCTGCACCCGAGTCCGCCCAAAGTGCTGCCCCCCCCCCCGAGTCCGCCCACTGGAATGCAGTGTCTGCAGGGCCGGTGCAAGGATTTTTGCCGCCCTAGGCAAAAGAGTAAGGTTACTTGATAGGGGCGTTTTAGCCGCGAGGCAAACAAGGCATTTGCCTTGGGCGGTATTTTCCAGGGGGCGGCAAAAAACGCCGCCCCCAAATGCCCATGGCAAATGTCTTGTTTGCCTCGCGGCTAACTGACATGCTGTGCGGGCAGCTGGCGAGGGAGCTCTTCCTCTGAGCGGTTTGCTCAGCTCCCTCGCGCGCCACAGAGTGAGGCTGGGAGCCGGAATATGACGTCATCAACCGGCTCCCAGCCTCACTGTGTGGCGTGCGAGGGAGCTGAGCAGACCGCTCAGATGAAGAGCTCCCTCGCCAGCGCCGGCCG